>VWRL01001537.1:0-247280 GCA_011833715.1 Carcinoscorpius rotundicauda | reverse complement strand
ACCATACAACCAGAAGAAATCAAACAAGCCATAGAACCTCAAATCTAGACCAAGCTACATGTCGTACATCGAATTTTCTCCAGACACACCAACCTACCAACGTACTTCATGAAGATAGTGACAATATCGAAGTACAGTGCTGACTATATTTTACGTCACGGGTGTTACTATCACATATTTCACTTTAGAATCTAACGCCCGCATCGCCGACCCTTCAACTCGTGGTCAAACAAAGTGCCAAGACAACATGGACAATCAACAGACAACTTTCAACGGAAAACTACAGAAAACTGCCGAGTCCAGAACCAGCCAGAAAGAACACGAATGCATATTCAGGCAACTCAATTCCGAAGACCACAACTCCCACTGTTAATAACACGTTAAGACTTAACAATCCAAGGAAGACAAGTGATAGTTCCTGTAAGACCTCAGTTCCAGTTTCACGGAATAAAACCACCAGCCAGACTCAGACCATTCACATGACAACTATTGACTCATCAGTTCAAACAGAGAAATAGACCACAATCACTTAGAAGACACAAACGAAAATTACAAGAGGAAACAAAGCACCCCAGACAGATGAGGAACAGCCAGTCGATTCACCACCACGCTCACGTTTTCCTCCATCACCTCTGCCATCAGGTGTGAACACAAGTTCAACCTGAAGTTCCTACCTGTTCTACTAGACCGCAGCAAGCAGTTTTCCTAGTTACCAGTCAACCAACATGTATACTATTGCTATAATCCAATAGTTTTATTTTTTATTCCAATATCCATTAATAGCCATGATTTCTTCCAAGCTACTTCCGGGCACGGTCTGGGTAGATGTTTCGGCGCTCAGGCCGTGAAGTGGGTTTTGTCGGGGTACTCCCGTTACACCCTACACCTGAATCTATGGCATTGGATCTCTAGATCCCAGCCAGGGCAACATTCTTGCCTGGTCCTGAAAGGAGCCGTTTAATTCAATCATAAGTTAGTGTTTAGTAATCACCAGCCATCAGGTTATTCTGATACGGGATCTGGCCTGGCGTACTTCTCTTATGCCACCCTTGTCCAGGTCTCCCTTCTCATGCATCACTTTCATATCCCCCACCTCTCTTCTTCACCTTAAATATGTTAAAATAAAATAAAATAAAGGTAAACTCCCATGTAAAATTTAATAATCTTTTATGTGAGGGAACGAAGAGGAACCACAACGTTCCTGACCACCCCTGTTGGGGAGATAATTCTTCAGGCTTCTCTCTCTCTCTAAACCCCTGCCAAGTTCTTTTGCGTTTGCTCTGGATCAGATCTAGTGAGATTGAGACTGGTACAAGAAATATTTTCGTAATCACGAAGCAGACACGAGAAACTTTCAAGATTTGGAATGTTCGTCCCACAGTCGGTAAGCAACTGTTTAAGTTTTGTTGATCATAAACAAAAATATTGATTTTTGTGGGAATTTCCCCGATTCACAACGTGGGTTTAGATCTAATTATAGAATTTGCAATTTTGTTCGTAAACGATACTTTTGTGTTAAATGAATTGTAATCTGGAAAAGTATGTGTTGATGCTATTCTGAATTCTTCATAGATTGGCATGTTTTCAATTCGATTCTGGATTTATGTGTGCTGCACTTTGATATGTTTTATGATGTCTTCACACGTTTTATATACGAGCTATAGGAAGACATGGTGTTCTTACTAACGAGATCAAGTCAATTAAAACGTTTAGTCATATTCTGTATTTTCAAGTGTTATTTTTCTTCGTTATAATTGACGGTTGCTTATTACTTAGCACTTGATATTTAATAAAAAGATCAGTAATATAACACTTGGGTTGAGTTTGAGTTAATTGGATCAGAATACATCACACAAGACAGTGGGCAATTACAGTCAATTATTGTGTGTATACTTTACTTACCATTTCTTTTGTTGTTGGTTAGTAGAACAGTTTCTTCAGTTTGTTAATTATTGTATTTATACTGTTGTGTTATTGTTTACTTGCTTTAAGTTTTCTTACTCCTACTTTAAATTGAACACCATGGTTCTTCTGGAATGTTAATTTTCTTTGAATCATTTATTTCTGTGGCAAGAACAGCAAATCTGTTTCTGTATTGTAAAAAAAGTTCATGTGGTTTATGTTCTTCTGTATTACTTATGAAGTTTTCCTCAACTCATGCTATAGTGATTTTAATTTCAAAAAATGTGTGATAGGAAGCATTTCCATAAATTATTTTCACAAAGTTAACTAACTATGGGAGAAAGAAAAACAGTTTCAATTACATGATTAACTTTAGTTATAAAAATATTATAAATCATGTTTCACAGTGAATTGTATCTTGGATGGAACAAACAGCCTGAGAAAATCTATCTTTTAGAAATCTTAAATTTGTAAAGTTTTGTAGATATAGTATAGATGTATTAACTTAATAAAGCAATGGAAAGAAATTTGTGCAATGTGATTCTCCAGTTAATACTGCCTAGTAACATACTGTTTGATATTTACAGAAATGTATATTATATTTAGTCAGTATACTTGAAAATTAAACAATACCTACTTTGATAAATTGAAGTCCACATCAAACTGAAGTTTACTTTGACAAATATCATCTGTTCCACAATTCTTCATAAACGTAGCCTAATAAAAACAGTTTATGAATTAGTATTTCACGTGATTGATCAGTATATAGTTATGAAATATTGAAAACTAACTTTCATTGTTTTCTTTCAATTTTTTTTTCTCACAAGAAAGATGATATATTTCTATAAAGAATCATTCAGTTATAGCCTGGTGGTTAGTCTGTGTAACCAAAGGGGCTGCTGGTGTGTTATAAGAGTGACAATTAATTAACTTCTGCTATTCTATTAGAGTATCTAAGTTCTCACTGTTATAGTTGACAGTTATAAATTAAGGATGTCTAGGGTAGATTAGTCCATACATAAGTTTGTGTATGTATCCAAAACAAACAAACAAATTAACAACTTATGTTTGCATGTACAGAGGCTGACCAACCAATAAAATATTGGTTGAACTATCATTACAAAAGTGTGTGTGTATGTAAGTAGTGGAGAGGGATTGTTTTATATTGGAATTAAATAATTTCTACAAAACACTCTTCAGTTACATGATTGTTTTGTTACTTCAAATCAATTTCACAGTATTATTCAAAACATCACAATCAAATTATGCATATTAACTGAAAACTATAGTTGAGTTACACTCAAACAAAGCCAATAGTTCCTACACATATCTTACTGGTAGGTAACATATAATATACAAAGTAAACATTTTTACACAATTATAAATGTTGTAGAAAAAAAAGGAAAATAAATTTTTGCAATTAAACTGCTCCTACAAGAAAACTAATTAAATAATTAGAAATTCTACCTGAAAGTTTCTTGAAGCTTCCTGCTGGTTTAAAATCGGATAGAGACTAATATCTGGTAGGTCTTCACCTTCCTCAGGCATAAGAGGTTCTTTTTGAATCAATGTATAGGTTAGCTTAAAATTAATGGGGTCCTGAATATCACTCTTCTCCTAGATACAGAAATATTTAAAGTCAATGTAAGGACATATGTTAGCAAAGTGAGAACTGTTTTATCTAAAAATGTAATTATGAATCTAGTATTGTTACTTTTACAGAGAATATATTATAAACACAGTGACTGATCACTTCATTAGGATCAGTATTTAAGACTAGGTTTAACCATTCTTTCCCATAATTCAGGGTGGCATAGAACCCACAAAATATTTTAAGATATGTTGTTTAACTGTAGCCCAGTCATCAAAAGTTGTGGTTTGCAGTTGAATTATAAATGTTCAGGAGATGTTGGTGAAAAATACTGTGCTCAAATTTATCCTAAAGATGCTCCATCAAACTGAAATCCAGAAATTGTGCTCGTTAAAAAATATAAGTAAAGTAACTCTCATGGTTTCTGAACTAACTGTGGACAATATGAAGGCCGTGGTTTGTTGCATTATCATTTTAGAAGATGTCTTGTTTATCTAGCACTGTTCATGTGGAAAATGTGATTTGCAATAATAGTCTGGTACATTATAGTTATTATCTTTATAAACAAATGAAAAGGTCTAAATTCTATAATATTTCCCCACCATTACACTACCTCCAATAGTTTGCATTATTGTACAGTACAAGTAGAATAATATGTCTCATGTTTTCCCTATGTTTTTAACTGTTGGTAAAATATGAAACGTGGAACACTGGTTGATAGCTGTTGGTCTAGTGCATTATACAAGTATGTCCACTTGCTTTTTCTATTTAACTGCCACTATAGGTTGGTAGAAACAGTTTATTCAAGTGGAGGGCATATAAATTTTTAGCCATGGCATAGCAATTCAGAGAATGGCTCTGAGTTTTTCAAGTTCAAACCTTTAATCATAGGTCCATCTCTTGACTGATTTGAGATCTAATTTCAGCTGTGGCTATTGCAGTTTCCCCCTCATTTAATACTGATAACAAACAGATGTTATACTTATTTTTGAAAGAAATATACTTGTTCCTAACCATCATGTTGTTGAGTAGCAATGATATGATTACAATTTGAAATTTAAGGGATTTATGCAGCAAGAAAAACTATATTTTTTATATACAAATAAGTGGAATTTTCTATGCATATCTATTAGTGTGTGTATAGGGGTTAGGAAAGGAAATGTCTATGTATATAACTTTTAACTCTGACATAATATAGAAATGTAAACTTTAAACAATCAAAAACACCAACATGTTTATCTAAATCATTATTCATTCACTTTCAAGTTATTTTTGCAATGATTGGAAAAACCTTTTACATTGTGAGACAGAATTCACTTTGACAAAGATATTGTTTTATCTTTTGATCTAGAGTTTGAAAATGTCTATAATCTGCATCATTGAAAGTGAGACAGAGGTTAACAAACATCTATAATCTGTGTCGTTGAAAGTGAGCTAGAGGTTAACAAACATCTAAAATCTACATCATTGAAAGTGAGATAGAGGTTAACAAACATATATAATCGATGTCACTGAAGGTTAGCTAGAGGTTAACAAACAATCTACATCATTGAAAGTGAGCTAGAGGTTAACAAACAACTATAATCTACATTGTTGTTGGAAGTGAGCTACAGGTTAACAAACAACTATAATCTACATTGTTGTTCAAAGTGAACAAGAGGTTAACAAACATTTATAAGTCACACTGTTGTTGAAAGTGAATTGGAACTTAACAAACATAATTTACGTCATTGCAAGTGAGCTAGAGGTTAACAAACTTCTATAATCTACGTTGTTGAAAGTCAACGATAAGCTAACAAACATCTATAATTTACGTCATTGTAAGTAAGCAAGAGGTTAAAAAACATTTATAATCTACGTCACTGAAAGTGAGCTGGAGTTTAACAAATGTCTATAATCTACGTCGTTCAAAGTGAGTTAAAGATTAACAAAATATTTAAAATCTACATCACTGAAAGGAAGTGGTTAAAAACAAATATCTATGATCCACATCACTGAAAGTTAGCTAGAGGTGAACAAACATCTATAATCTACATTCTTCAAAGTGAACTAGAGGTTAATAAACATCTATAATCTGTGTCGTTGGAACTGAGCTAGAGATTAACAAACATGTATAAACTACGTCATTGTTGAATGTGAGCATAAGGTAAAGAAACATTTATAATCTGTGTTATTGAAAGTGAGCTTGAGGTTATCAAACATCTGTAATGTACGTTCTTGAAAGTAGGCTGGAGCTTAACAAACAACTATAATCTATGCCACTGAAAGTGAGCTAGAGGTTAACAAGCATATATATCCTACACTGTTGTTGAAAGCAAGACAGAGGTTAACAAACATCAATAATTCACATCATTATAAGTGAGCTTGAGATTAACAAACATTTATAATCTACGTCATTGAAAGCAAGAAAGAGGTTAACAAACATCTATAATCCATACTGTTGTTGAAAGTGAGCTAGAAGTTACAAACATCTATAATTCATACTGTTGTTGAAAGTGAGCTAGAAGTTACAAACATCTATAATCCACGTCATTGAAAGTTAGATAGAGGTTAACTGACATCTGTATTCTACACTGTTGTTGGAAGTGAGCTAATGGTTGAGAAACATCCATAATCTTCGTTGCTGAAAGTGAGCTAGAAGTTAACAAACATCTATAATCTACGTCATTGAAAGTGAGCTAGAGGTTAACAAACATTTATAATCTACGTCATTGAAAGTGAGCTAGAGGTTAACAAACATTTATAATCTACGTCATCGAAAGTGAGCTAGAAATTAACAAACATATATAATCTACGTTGTTGCTGAAAGTGGGCAAGAGGTTAAGAAATAACTATAATCTACGTAATTGAAAGTGAGTTAGAGGTTAACAAATCTCTATAATCTAAGTCGTTGAAAGTAAGCTAGAGGTTAACGAAAATTTATTTTTTTACACCGTTGTCGAATATGAACAAGAAATTATGATATATCTGCAATCTAGATTATTAAATGGACATTATTCCACATGAATGATTTACTTTGATTTGTCATATTGATTTTGCATTAACTTGATAATGCTCTACACTTTATCAATCTGAAATTCTTTACGAAGAATATTTTAAATAGTTTAATGTTAAAGTACCTTAAGGTAGACCACTTCTGTCGAACATTCTAAAGATTCGATTGCTTCCCTTTGAAGTATAATGGTTTTTTCTACAATGTTGGACATTTCAGTTTCTTTAACGGATTGAAAGTAAATACGATGGAATTTCCTTTGTGATTCCGCTTCAATACGATACTTTATTTGGATTTGTGTTCCATGAGAAATGGGTGATGGGATGAGCTTGAAACATGCTTTAAAAGAGAAGCTGAGAAAACATACAGCTTATAAAATTTTCATACCATATTGATTTAAAACATTTATATCATATTGTTTATCCCAGAACAATCTTGGACATACACTGACATTATTTTATAATCAGTATAATGTTTCTAATTCCAAAACAGAAACTATACAGAAAACTGTGTTTTTATAGTACATTTTCCTTCATTCTATTGTTATACTCTACATTAATTCAGCATTCAGTTAGCAAAGAAAAGCATAAAAAGTTAAGATAAAATATTTGTTTTTTATGGGATATATTTGAATTAAAACACCCAATGTGGTCTTAATTATCTGTAGAATTATTACCCACCACACTAAGGTTGATGTAGGGTTAGCATCACAACCTTGTTTTGTAGCATCGATATTTTTCAAAGTCCCTTCCACTGTTGTAGTAATATCTATGATTGGTCGACCCCTGTAAATGAACATTATCCTTCATTCATTGACTTTGTACACAAAAATGATATATATGCGTGTACAGTGTTCCCTCGCCACTTCGCGGGCTCGGCCGACCCCCCCCATATATATATATATACATATATATTAAATAATAAACATTAAATCTAAAATATAGCATTAAATACCATTAAAATATTAAAAATAAATATAATTAATAGTGTAAAGAAAAAAAACAGGTATATTTTGAGATATAAACATATATTTGAGTTTATAACAGAATAAAAATGGAAACAGAACCAACTGGAAAGGCTATAGATGTACGCATTGTGCGTCTGTGAAGGCTACGCGAGATCAGCTTCATGGCGTAGCGATGTGCAAGACGGGCTATGATTGGTGAAGAAATGAAAGACGGCCAATGACAGCTACCCATTTTGATTGTCTTTCACCATTGCTACATGTCTTCAAAATGTTCATAAGGCATTGCAAGAGATGAAGCCCTGCACCGTTAATGCAAGCTGGAAGAAGTTGTGGCCTGAGGTTGTGCACAACGACAAGGGATTCACGCCTGAAGAAATCCAACACTCGGCTGTTCAAAAAGCTGTGCAATTAGCTTCGTTAATCAAAGGTGAAAAATTTGCCGATATGACGAAGGAAGACGTAGATGAACTGATTGACTTAGAATCTGAACCACTCGCCGACCAAGACTTAGAAGCACTGACGAAGTCTGCTGCCGAGGAAGACGACGAAGAGGAAACACCGAAAGAAGCCGAGAAAACAATCGAGCAAAGTGGATGGTCGTTAGAGCGGTTAGGTTAACTAATGAAACTAATTAACGAAGTGAAGGAGTGCTCACAGGAATGGGACAACGATATGGTTCGATCAGTACAATTTTGCAATAAAATAGAACTGATGACTCCTTATCAAATGATTTTCGATAGGCTAAAGAGGCAGAGAAAACAACTGCCAATAACAATGTTTTTCCAGCCGAGCAAGAAAGAAAGGGTACCGGTGGCAAGTACTGTTCCTGAAGTTGTAACGACCGACGAAGAAATTGCCGATTCACCTTCCACAGAAGAGGAAGTGGTGTCCCCCGAAAAGACATCACCTGCTGAAGATATGTAATTTTTAATTTTAAGGCTTAATATCTTAATAATTGTTCTTATTATTTCAGCAATAATGAACAGTATTGTAATGGGAGGGTTAAATAGTTGTACAGGGAGGGTTTTAAAAGTCTAAATGCACATAAATATATACGTAAAAATCGGCGATCCCACATCGTGGAAAATCTCCTTTCACGGGGGGGGGGTTTGGAACGCATCTACCGCGATACACGAGGGAACACTGTACATAGGTTTTTATGTATTTCTAGCGATTCTTACAAATATAGTTTTGTAACACATACAATAGATTGGTTATTTCAAATGTTTGTAGTGATGACACACGAAATTCTCAGGAACTTAAACAATGAAAATCACTTTTAAAACAGAGCTACTGAATACGTGTTACTATACAGTTTAAATAGTAACTCATAAAAATGAGAAAATAATAGGTAAATATACAATAGTATGTAAAATAATCTAAAATAAAGATTAGAGCCATGACTATGGAACAAGTTTTGAGATTTTCACGTGTCCTCTTCTGTTAAGCCTCTTCTTTGTCAAAGAAGAATTTTAAGCACAACTAAAAAACAAAATCAGAAACTAACAGTCAGTCACAGCCATCAGAAACTTAAATTAAACTTGAAGCAAGTATTTCTAGAATACAAATAAAATAGATAAAATAGCAAAGGCTTCTGTTGCAAGTAAAATAAAGATTGAAACAGTAGGAGTGTAATATATATAAACCTGATAAGTTGCGTAAAAGAAGGATATGATACAAAACTTTCTAACAAAATTTATCTTCTCACAGAAATAGATGTAATGATGTTGGATTATTGCCTCTCATATTTGTTCTAAAATTCTAACCTCCACCTAATATAAAATGTTGTTACAATAGCTATAGATAATAACAATGATTGAATTTTGTAACTGATGTTTAAGCATCACGAACTTTAACAGTGAAATAAAGACTTCATTTTTTCATGGAAATCTTCATAAAATTAACAAACAATATTGTTCTAACTAAGCCTGACAAAACAAACCAAATTATCATATGAAAACAACAGAAGGATTTACTGTACAATTAAAATCCTTACGAGAAACTCAGAGTGAATCCACTTTCAAAGAAAGTATCAGATTTTAACAAGCCACTACAAAAACCTTGGTCTGATTTCTTAAAATATCTTGAAACAGATAAATTTTTCCTCTGTCAAAACCAAAAAAATGTCATGCCTTGATCTTCAGGATAATGAAAAAACAGGGTGTTTGTTTGTAGAGTGTGGTGTTAATTCTGTGAAAAGGTTTTATATACTCTTAAAAAAAAAGAAACGCAAAAGGCAAAATTTGAGACATATTGTTAACAAGTTTATTCCGGGTAGTTTTGTATGACATGTATGAAACTTTGCAAATTCACTGCTGAACGTCCAAAGTCTGCAAAGGCGAAGTCCACGCTCACTAGTTGAAGTTTAACGTCACTCAACATCAATAACAAGTATGCGCCCCCCGTGAGCATCAATAACTGCTTGGCATCTCCTGCCTGTTGAAGCGATGAGATGACGAATCACATCCTGTGGAATGGCTTTCCACTCAGCCTGTAAAGCTGCTGCAAGCTGAGGTGGAGTCTGCAGTTAAGGTTGTCGCCGTCGCATACGTCGGTCCAACTCGTCCCAAAGATGTTCGGTGGGGTTTAAATCTGATGATCTGGAGGGCCAGGAAAGAACGTTGATGTTGTGGTGTCTCAAGAAGACAGTTGTGAGTCGGGCTGTGTGAGAACGGACGTTGTCATGTTGAAAAACGTCGTTGACGTTCACCATGATGGGTTGCACATGGGGCCTAAGAATCTCGTAGACGGTTGCGTATGGTTTGATCGGAAATCCTTCGCAGTCCTGGTATGGTTGAGGCAGTAGACGTCGCAGTGGTGGTCCTATCCCGAAGGTGACGTAACTGAATGTAGCGATCTTGTGCGGGCGTGGTCATACGAGGTCTGCCAGATCGTGGACGGTCACGAGTTGATCCATGTTGGTGGTGACGATTCCATAGCCTTGTAATGGTGCTTGGGTGGACATTCACAGCTCTGGCAAATTCTGATCGAGATTCACCTGCTTCCAAGCGATCAATGGCGTTGTTGCGTTGTGCTTCAGTCAGTCTTGGCGTAATTGTATTGCGTGTCGGTGGCTTAATACTGAGCTATGGAAACCGAAAATCCGTCACTTTTATGGGGATTTTGCACTTGCAGAACACGCAGATCTCTCAAACAAATTTATTGGACACGAATGCGTTTTGGCGAAAAATCCGATGTTTTCCACCGTTTTAAAAGTGCATAACTTTTATTGTCATTTTGGTCTGACAATCAATGCCTTAACATGTGTAACATCACCTACTCTGAGCTTGTAACGTTATTACATATATTTCTCTTTAAAATAACAAAAATATCCCTTTTGCGTTTCTTTTTTTGAAGAGTATTTAGTAAAATGGTAAAAAGAGTGGATACTTTAAATCCTTCCTGGCACCTTACACCATGAAACAACTCAGAACGTTTGGTACAAAACAAGCGATGTAGGTATTTCTTTCACAAACTAAAGCTGGATAGAAGAGGAAACATGAAAATGGTGAAACTTACATTCACATGCTAGTAAATCTATACTTTATTTTTTGAAAACAATGACTGAAATGGCTATAAATGATAATTAAAATTATCCTGTTTGTAAAATAATTAAAAAGTCAGTGGTATTTTAATTTTTAGAAAAGCAGAACAGCTATGCCCTTCTCTTTCAAAGTTACCATAACAAAGTCACAGTGTCACTCTCGTAGTTTCCAACCAATAAATCTGGGTAGCCATTCCCATCAAGATCTAGGGTTCCCGAGATAGAGTAACCAAATGTTGCAAGGTTGGTACGTGCTAACACTTGCTTAGGAAAGTCTGAAGCTTGAATGATCTGAAGAGAGATATAAAATGCATAGTCAATTAAATACCAGCACTAGATACTGAATTCCCAAATTTGCTATCAATCTTACAAATAAAGAAAAACTTAGTTTGATGTTCACCATTTGTTAGTGGATGTAAAAGTTTGGAATTTATTACCTCTACCTTTGGTTATGCACACACACACACACACGTAAAAAGCAAGAAACGTCAAGAAATTAAAACACAATAATAGTACACTATTTTGCTTTTAAAACTTATTTTTACCTCTTGAATTCGTTGGAGAAAATATTACTATTACTCATCAATTAAAAAAAGCATGATAACCAAATGTTTGATTAAATAATAATTATTTTACATTTAATTTGCATATATATAATTTCTGAATTAAATTCCTTTATTAGATGGTGCATGTTCAAAACTCAGTGGCTGTCTTTAGCCATTGTAAGGGTTTAGTTTTATTGGATATTAAGGGTGAATTAAAAACTTATTATACTGTTATTTTTAAAAGAAACAAATTTGTTTATAAACATAAGTTATCCACATGAAGACACAATTCTTCCCAATAACAGGTTTTAAATAATTCACCTGAGATGGTTCATTGCTCAATCCTATCTTTGATCCAAGATAGATGTACACTACTCCTGTTCCTTCATATGGTGCCCCAATAGCTAAATCTAAGAAGAAAGTAATTTTTATGCAATATCTTAAGATTATTAGAAATTGGAATCTCTTTCCAGAAAACACTTATTTGTAGTTAAGTACATATAAAAAACCTGAACTCTCTCACACAAATACATCTCATATAAAAACTGTACACCATCAACATAAATTTAGCAAAGATGGGTAGCACAGTGTTTCAGTCATTAAGGCTGGATATCACAGTGTTTCAATGAATAAGTATGAATATCATAGTGTTTCAATGAACACAAATGGATAACATAGTGTGTTTCAGTGATCAAGGATGAATAACATAATGTTTCAATAAACAAGATTTATAACCATAGTGTTTCTGAAGAAGGGAAGATAACAAAGTGTTTTAATAAATAAGGATGGATAGTTTTGTGTTTCAATAAGCAAAAATGGATTTGAACTATTTAAGCCAAAATCTATGTAATACTTGATGTAAAATTTTTAAAATCACTGTTGAGGTTGTCTAGTTGAAAATGGGTTTTGTGCAGTAGCACAAAATCTACACAAATGAATTATAGCAGCCTAGTGCCAGTGTTTTACAGGCTCCAGAATATTTTAAAAACTAGCTAGAATAGGTTTTTAGTAATTTTTTTACAAAATGAAATAATAGAAGCAGATCCTAAACACGATAAAATATTACTTTTATTCATAATATTAATTAGGGCAGAACTAGCTCCAATATTAATTTTTATGATCTGTAGGTAGCATCTTTATAAGTGGACATATTTGAAAGACATTCTGTTTTCTACTTAGACAGATCTCGTGGAGAAGAAAACAAATAAAGTTATAAAAAAAGACATATTTATCAGTGATGCCATCCAAATAACAAACTAAGTGATAAAAAGATATAGTGAAGCCATCTGAATAACAAGCTAAGTGATAAAAAGATATGGTGAAGCCATCTGAATAACAAACTAAGTGATAAAAAAAGACATATTTACCAGTAAAACCATCTCTATTCAGATCTCCAGCACTAGCTAGTGCAAACCCAAAC
The DNA here is from genome assembly GCA_011833715.1 of Carcinoscorpius rotundicauda. Taxonomy (NCBI): domain Eukaryota; kingdom Metazoa; phylum Arthropoda; class Merostomata; order Xiphosura; family Limulidae; genus Carcinoscorpius; species Carcinoscorpius rotundicauda. The sequence continues at coordinate 234,319 of VWRL01001537.1, read as the reverse complement.
CTTGACTCAGGTTTTCCAGTGTAATGTTTAGGAACCGTGTCTGTACCAATTCCCTAGAATTAGAAGTACAAAGTGATGACATAATAATATAATGTATACACAAAAATATCAGATTCACTGGGCTAACAACAACTAAAGTTACTATCAGTTAAATAAAATTATATTTTAATTAAAAAGGAAGTAAAAAGTGATACTTTTTACTTAATGTAATAAATGTTCTACAATATACAGTACATGCATATGCATAAAGACTTTATAGGGTTAAAACTACTTCAGTTTATAAAAACAATGTGTATATGTACGAGACCTCACAGGGTTAAAAGTACTGCAGGTTATATAAAACATGTATGTGCATGTAGACTTCACAGGATTAAAACTACTCCAGATTATATAAAACATTTACATGCATGCGGACTTACTATGAATAATTTTATTGTTATTATATATCTATAAAGAGACGTTTGAATTCCTTTAAGAAGCTGTTATTCTAATAAACTGGATTATGTTTAGCCTAACCCGTTTATAAAACAATCTACTTTTATGGTTCTAACAATATTCTATAGCACCAAGACATGGATTTTTCTCTATTTTATATTAGAATTAAATAAATTCTTACTGTTTCAGAGCTTAAATATACATAAACAGCTCCACCTTCCTGGTCAGTAAAATAAAAAGGAGCACCAACAACCAGGTCATCATATCTATAAGGACAAAATGATCTTTGTAAAATAATATGATCTTAAATGGATTGCTCAAAAAATACATACAACAGAAATAAAATATCATATCTTCTTACTCAATAAAAGAAAATATAATTATGTGCTCCCTACACAAGAGGCCCTGCATAGCCAGGTGATTAAGGCAATTGACTCGTAATCTCAGGGTTATGGGTTTGAATCCCCATCACACCAAACATGCTTGCCCTTTCAGATGTGGGGGCATTACCATATGATGATCAATCCCACTATTCATTGGAAAAAGAGCAGACTAAGAGTTGGCAGTGGGTGGTGATGACTAGTTGCCTTCCCTCTAGCCTTAAACTGCTAAATTAGGGACAGCTAGCACAGATAGCCCTCATGTAGCTTTGCATGAATTTAAAAACAAACCAAGTTAAACCCCACACCAGAATTACATTTTCTGAGATTCTTGGTTAAATTGTAATCAATGCAAGTTGTTCTTATATAGTCTTGATGTACCTGTTTTACCTAATAAGGAACAACAATTTTTTTAGTGGTTATTACTAAATGAAGTGCATTATACCTTTCAAGCTATATAAATACCTAGACACATTGAAAATGGTCTATTTTTAAACTTTATCCTAAACCATGAACAAATTGAGTTCAAATACCAGCTGAATTAATATATCTTAGAGATATCAAACAAATGATTACCAGAAACCAGAATTACTGTAATAATTACGCACTACCTCAATAACTAAATAATGCTCACACAAAATGTCAAATACAGGAAACCTCAGACATTAAACAAACAGACTACTGGTGTGATATGTAAGTACATCACTGAGACATTACACAAACAGACTACTAGTGTGATATGCAGGTATAGCACTGAGACATAACACAAACAGACTACTGGCATGATATGCAGGCATATCACCGAGATATTATGCAAACAGACTACTGGTGTGATATGTAGGTATATCATTGAGATGTTAAACAGACCACTGGTGTGATACGTATTTATATCATTGAAACATTATAGAAACAGCCTACTGGTGTGATATGTAGGTATCTCATTGAGACACCAAACAAACAGACTACTGGTGTGATATGTAGGTAATCACTAAGACATTGTACAAACAGTCTACTAGTGTGAAATATAGACATATAACATGTTTTCATTCTGCTATAATGATAGTAATTTTTAAAATATTTTCAGTTATTTAGTTTCCTTACTATAACTGTGAAAACATAATGTCCAGAAATTAGTTTTGTCTAGTCTCTTTGTTCTCTGTAGTACATAAAGTTGATTTTGCCCCAGAGGATATTGCAGTAATATATAACATGCAACTTGAATAGATTTGTAACATAATACTCTTTGTTGACTAGGTTGACTTTAACTGAATGTTACAAATATGGTGGAACAAATGATTGGATAAACAAATTTTGTTTTGTTCACCTGTAGAATTATTGTGCACTTTACTTAGCCAGTCCCTATTTCAAAAAGAACGTGTTTAGTTGTATAGAGATTAATCCTGTGGAGCTAAACAAAACCTAGTAGGAGCGACTTTCATTCCATCTGGGTTCTATTTATTTGTAGCAATAAATATTTTATTTATATTTGTCCAGAATCTTTATTTTACAGTTAAAGAACCTAAGTGGTGTTGTTGACTAGAGAATGCTCTCTTAAGTTCTTGATTGACTCAATATGAGCTCTCCAGTGGGCAAGTGGTGCAACTGCAGACTTGTCACGCTAGAAATTGGGTTTCAATATATGTGGCAGGCAGAATACAGATAGCCCATCATGTAGCTTTGTTCTTAACTCAAAACAAACAAAACTTGATATGCTATTATTTGTGAGTTTGTATACATGATTTTTGTTGGGGAATCAGTTTTACTGAAAACCCTGTACTTGGCATTCAGTTAAGTATTTTAGTATCTTATTAGTAAATTATACCCCACTCTTTCGTTACAGTTAGTTTCAATAATAGTATTATTAGTATTATACACTTAAAAGGACTACTTTGTATTGTTAGCTTAGTTTAAGGATTTCAGAACTAAACTAGTTATTATTCCTTAAGATATTATTGGAGTTTTGACCAAGAATATTGACAACAACAAGAGCACCTAAATTATGTATAAATTGTTTCCAACTGTTATGAGTTTTCTTTTCAGGACATTATGAGTTTCTAGTTATCTAATACATTAAATTAATTACCAGTATTCAATGAGTTAGTTTTGATTTATCTATGTATCTTATTTAGGTCAGAAGTAATTTCACATACCCATCATGATTTATGTCCAAAGCAGTGAGAGAATATCCAAATGATGAAGCAATCTGGTCTCCTGAATACATCATTTCTATTGTAAGATCAGTGATACCTTTTTTCTTCTTACGAAAAAAGACCACCTCTCCTGTGCCATTTGAACGAGGTGCACCTGCCACAAAACTTTTGTGATTTCCAAAGAATTTTCCTGAAGTCACAGCCATGCCTGGGAGAAACATACTCTTACTTCAAATCTTTTACTTAATTACTACACACATGAAGTTTATTAAAATGTCTCATCATATGTAGGGTAAATGCCCCCTCTTTCAGTGGCTAAGAGGTGACTCTGTAGAGTAAAAAATGTAAAACCGATTTTTAGATACTCCTGGTGACACAGCACAAACAACCCTTCGTGAAGCTTTCTTTGCGCTTCTCAACAAACAAACAAAACACAGAGAAAATTGTAACAGTTAACCAAAACAAAAGGTTTTAAGTACTGTAATTACTATCATCTCTGGCAGAAATTTTGATACTGTTTGTTGTATGATGTTATTGACAACTATAACTTTTAAGTATTGCCATGCCTGGGATAAAGTTTCATGAGGGTCATTATATGAAATGTTATGAATACAAAAAAATGCCACAAGTACAGATGATTTAATTAAGTTTATACAACAATGGTGTGTTTGAGATTATATAAAACACAGATCAACCAATTTCTTATTATGTTTGTTTGTTTTTACTTAATAACCCATTTTAATATTATGCACCTAACATAAAACACTGGATTAAGTAAAACAACAGAACATAAGGTAAGAAAATAATATTACAAAAGAGTCAACAGAATAGCTTGTAGGAACTAGATCAATCTAACAAATATTTTAAAACTCTAAATGCTAGAAACTACAAAAGCCTACTGAATAGGAGAACCCTAATTAAATACTAGGAAACATGTGATCCTAATGAAGAATTTGGACCCAGAATGCTAAAAACTTGGTAAGTATAATGAAGATTTCAGAGCCCTAACTGCTAAAAACCAGGTAAGTCTAATTAAGAGTTCAGAACTCTAATGCTAAGAAAGAGGTAAGCTTAATGAAGGGCTCAGAACCCCAAATGTCAGGAAGAAGGTAAAACTAAGGAAGAGCTTATAACACTAAATGTTAAAAAATGGGTTAACTTAATCAGATTTGTATTTCTTGGTTGCTTTCCAATCTGCTACTTAATGAACATTAATTAACTGCTTATAAATATGTGTGATGAGCTATTAAAAATTAGAAGTAAATTAGATGACCAATGTTTTGAAGTTATATTAGTAATTTCAAAATTCTTTTACATTTTTTTTCAAAAGCATGACTTATTGATTCAAAACAATGCCTTAGCATTTACCTAGATAACTATACTTATCCACTGGAGACTCATCCAATGGTCCAATGTACCATTTTCTGTCATCTCGAATTCCTTCCCCAAGGTTGTTAACAAAAACAGTTCCTCGCCAGGTGTATGGACCTGGTGATCCAAGAACTATATTGTTATCCTTTAATATAAGAATTAAAAAAGTCAGTGAGTATTAGTCAAGCACAGCATAAAAGCTAAATCTACTTTTCCTGTCAATATTTTTAACAGATTAGTTCTACTCCTCCGTAATTTTAATTTTACTGTTTCTTTTTTACTTATTTTTTAAAATTTTTTTACACATTACTAGTATTAGAGCAAAATTATTAAAAAAGTTCTTTATACAGTAAAAGTAAAGAGATTGAAGAAAATCATCAAAAAGAAACTTATTTGTTTAACAAAAGATGCAGAACTTATTAATGTTAGAAACTTTTGTTTGTAAATAAGTAAAATATCAAATAGACTACAAGTTATGAAAAGAAACATTAGTACAAATAAAAATTAGTTACTCATTTAACATTATTTCATTTCATTGATAAAAAAAGGTTTAAAATGAGCAGAAATTAATTATATTTATAAACTTCTGACTTATCTACAAATAGTAACACTGGTAGATATTAGAAACATACCAAATATCTGTATGCGGTCTTACTTAAAAACACACTGCCAATATAGCTAAAGCTCTGTAGGAAGATGACAAATTAATTATGTAATTACTTCTTCCAGAAGATTTGCTTGAAAATAATTGAAATTAATAAATAATAGCCTTCATTATGATAACGTTTTGTATGATTACTCTACACTAGGTGCTGTGTTTTGGCCATTAACCCAAGAACACATGATAAGCACAAATCAATTTTTAAAACAGGCATATATGAGTTTTAACATCAACAACATGAAGACAACAACACTTAACTAAAATATTCTAGAACACACAGATTTTCACTCTTAAATTGACAATATGTAAGCAAATAGTGATTCAATGACCACAACACTTGATGTTGAAGTACATGTTTCTTCAGCAAAATCTCCCTGTAGTCCTAGAAAAGTCTTCCCTCATATGAGTTAGAAAGCTTCTTTGTAGGAATCCTAGAATGGTTCATGACCAGGAATGATACAATTATGAAATAACTTCAATCAGAAGAGTTACTAAAACTATGAAATAATAATAAGTAGTCTTAATAAGAGTAGCAGACAAACTACAAAAAAGTTTCTATGACAACTCTATCCTAGATCATTGGTGATTTACCCTCACTGCTAGTAATGTTTTTGGTCCTCAACCCAAGAAAACCTGATGAGATCAGTTATGCTTAGCAAAATTAATATGTCAAGCATAATGAATCATTTTTGGCCAGAGTAGTTACTATTTAAAATGGCAGATGTTATCCTTACGTCCATGAGGTCTAAACTTGTGCCGGCCTGACAGTAGCCATACTGCTCATGTCCTTTGTTCACTGGACGTCCATTACAGGGGTCCCACTGCTTTCTGTACTGGAGATTCTGAGTTAATGAATGACACATGCCAAATCCCCACTGGCTTTCTCCTCTTCTCTGAATGTATCGATGTGCACACGTCTGAAATAACTTACCTCTATGAAAAAGTAAACTAACTTTAAACATTTATGCAAAAATATTTATCAGGACAACTCTGCAGTTTCAAATGATGTGTTATCAAAACAACCAGCAACTAATAATAACTATGAAAATTAAACCTTTTACAGTTTTGTTTTTATTCTTCTACTTAATATTAATTCATCAACTACCAGGGCTGTCATTAGAAAATTTGTATAATTAAAATAATACAAAGGCATTGGAATAACTAAATAGTTTTGATCTTGAGTACCATTTAACTACTTTTTAATTAGTATTTGAATTAATTTGGCATTAATTCAAATACTAATTTACACTAGTTTTTGCTATCAATTAGTACCTTTCTACCATATTTGGAGAGCAATCACCTTCCCACAACTGTCTGCAAGCAGTGATGGGTGATACAGATGTGAGACGTTGGGGGCTTGAGCACCCACATCTCGCTCTCCTACTATCTATTTCTATATCTATTGCTACTTTTTAAATTATTATATGAGACTGGTGAATGAAGGTTAAGACTGATAGATGGTGTATCCCCATCTCAGTATGGGTCCTTCTTTCTTAGTCACCTCCAAAACCTAGGGTACCTTTTATAATTTCACATTATACTTTGCAATCTGGGATCTTTCCCATTAGTGCAGCACCTTTTAAAATTTTTGTTGTGGCTTGTATTTAAGTTATAACAAACTAATATAATTAGTCAGAGGTCAGAGATCTGGATTTGCTGTTTTTAACACAGTCCTTCCTTGTGATTTTATTTACTTAACTTTATCAAGATGTATTAATTTTCACAAATACACATACACATATATATATACATATACACAGTACTCTGGAAAAGTGTTAGGACAAAGTCAAAAATTAGATTTCAGGCTACTTTAAGGAATAACAGAAGATAAATCACAGAGGAAATATTAAATTTTTAATAATCTTCTTATTTAATACAACAGAAATTCAGTGGAAGTGCTTGAGTTCAGCAAACAGTTAATATTTTGTGTCCTTCCTTTTGTTTTAATAACTGCAGACAGTCCTTCAGACACTGTTACAAAATATTTAATTAAAGTGTCCTTGGGATTTTGTTCCAAATGTCTCTCATACATTCCCTTAAAGTTTCTTTGGAAGTAGCATTTGATTTGTCAAGGTTTTGAACTATCAAATTTCAGATCTGTTTAGTTGAGTTGAGATCAGAGCTATGTGGAAATCATTGCATCATTTGAATGACTACAGCAACTTCTTTCTTGGTTATGTAATTTCTGCATAGGTTGGATGGGTGTTTGGGGTTATTATCTTATTGGTAGTAGAATCCTTTACCAGTTATACACAAACCACTTGGTATACCATTCAGAAACTGATGGTACTTACATTATTCCATCTATTTTGCAGATATTTCCTGTCACATCAGCAGAAAAACACCCCAAACCATCATACTGCCTCTCCCATGCTTCGCGGCATTGAGGTAAGTATCTTTTGCCTTTCTTTCATTTGATGTATAATCTATGCTTTAAACCAAATATTTCATCCATCCACAACACTCTTTTCCAATCAACAACAGTACAGTTTTTTGTACTTTTTTGCAAATTTAAGTCTGTAAGTAATATTTAGAGATTGAAGTAAAGGTTTTGTAATTGCTACACTAACAAATATTCCATTTTTGTTGAGTGGTACTGTAGATCTGGACACTTTTTTGTCATCTGGTACACAGTTGTTTATCTTATGCTTTAGATCAGTAGCAGTCTTCCTTCTGTCCTGAAGGCTACATAAACAAAGATTCTTAGCATCAGTATTATTGAGTGTTGGTGTTCTACCTCTTCCTTTACTATTTTCAAACTCACCTGTCTCAGTCTCACAATTTAGGGTGTACTTGACAGTGTTGGAGGAACATTTCAAGTCTGAAGCAATTTGTCAGACCAGCATCATGTAAAGGTTCTATGCAAACTTTCTGTTCTACTGACAGTTCTCTATGAATTTTGGGCCTTGGTATTACAACAAAACATGATACATGTGTACCCAGGTTTATTTGTGAATTGCTGTTAAATTGACGTCTTTTAGCATATACTAGTACCACTTGCTAGCTTCTTTATAATATAGTGACTACATGAGGTACCATGACAGTTATTTGAAACCCTAAATTTGATCAGTATGTTCGCTCCAGCAGAACCCTCATGACATACTCTCGGTACAAGAATATGGGATTTCTAAAGAATTATAAGTATTCATGCCCTGGTTTATTCAAATGTCAACTTTGATCAGTGAAACATTACCATTATGTTAAAATTCACATTCTGTAATGGCATGGAAGAATTAGACCATAAAATGGAAGGAATAACAAAATATTTTCTTGTCCTAACACTTTTATCCAGTACTGTACATCACAATATTTAGTAGTCTCAGTAAAAGAAATAATTGAATATGAACCATTAATGTGAGGACTGCACTTGCAGGTCAGTATTTCATATTTTACCACACTTATTCTACATGACTATGATTCTAAATGCTATGCTATAGGTAACAATCACACTTTGGAACATTAGTTTGAACATACCATTACAGACCCTCCTTTCCCCTGACTTCTTAGAGAAACACCTAACCACTGGTCCTCCTTAATGGATGCTGAGATATAAAAAATAAGATATATTATTTAATATTTTTTCAGTTAACAAAACAGAAAAAACTCATTATAAATGTATACATGAGTATGTTGTTCCCTCAAAGCTGTACTGAATAACCACTTAAAAGTAGTAGATAAAAAATGATGTTTATAAAGACATACAAGTAAATCTCAAAAAGAAACTGAGATGTTAGAATGACTAAAAGTAAAGTATGGTATTTGGTCATTTGCTAGAAAGCTCACCAAATTTCTCTTTTTTTACATTCTCTAACTCATTACGATATAATTTAAAGAAACATGCAAACTAACTGATAAAACAAAATTCTACCTGAAGTCAACTTACACATTTTCATTTAAAACAAACCCGTAATTATTCTCCAAGAAGACATAACTTTTAGTTAAAGGCTATGAAAATTTTACAAAAATCTAGAGTGCATTAGCATTTATATAACTTTAAATACAGTTAAGTGACACATATAATTTCATGTTATTATTACAAACATTATACGGATATGTAGCTTTATGTTACAATTACAAACATTGTAGTGACACTTATAACTGTTATAATTACAAATATTATTATGACACATAGCTTTGTGTTATACTTACAAAGATTGTAGTGACACTTATAACACTATGTTATAATTACAAACATTACAGAGACTCATAGTTTCATGTTATAATTTAAAACATTATAGAGACACTTATAGTTTCAAGTTGTAGTTAAACACATTACAGACACTTATAGTTTCAAGTTGTAGTTAAACACATTACAGACACTTATAGTTTCAAGTTGCAACTAAAAACATTACAAACTCATAGTTTCAAGCTGAGATTAAAAACATTACAGACACGTATAATTTCAAGTTGTAGTTAAACACATTATAGACATTCATAGTTAAAACATTACAGAGACTTATCAGGCCCAGCATGGCCAGGTGGTTAAGGTGCACAACTCATAATCTGAAGATTGTGGGTTCGAATCCCTGTCACACTGAAGTTGTTCATCCTTGCAGCTGTGGGGACATTATAATGTGACAGTCAATCCCACTATTTGTTGGTAGAAGAGTAGCCCAAGAGTTGGCAGTGGGTGGTGATGTCTAGCTCCATTCCCTTTAGTCTAGCATTGCTAAATTATAGATGGCTACTGCAGATAGCCCTTGTGTAGCTTTGCACGAAATTCAAAAACAAAACAGACAATTATAGTTTAAAGTTGTAATTAAAAACATTACAAACACTTGTTTCAAGTTGTAATTAGAAACATTAAATAGAGTACTATTTCTTATTAAGCAGATAAAAGACCAGACACGTCACCAGTACTCACAAGAAGGTAAATCATTAGATTCTGCTTGAATTTCATGACAGTCTTTCCATGTGGTGGACAGAGGGCACCTGTACACCACTCCTGAATTATTTCTTTCACCAAATGGTTTGGCACGTGGGGCTCCTACTAATAACCTGTAACAATTAAATACTTGAGGTTACAATCAAACTTTTCACCACAAATTAAAATGTTCAGCTTATTAATCATGCTAACATTGCACTGTTGGAATGTTTCAGTTACTCCCTACTTTCCTGTTGAAATAATTTACTGATCTATGCTGTAGTAAGTAACTCAGTAACAACGTTAACATGGTTGGAATGTTTTGTTGACTCCTTTCTTTCCTGTTGAAGTGATTTATTGATTTATGCTGTATTAAATAATCCAGTAATCATGTTAACATGGTTAAATTGTTTCAATTACTCTCTGGTTTTGTCTCCCACACAAACAAATTCATCTGTTTGATGAATAATTTGTCTGATTTAACCATATTCTTCCATTTAGTGTCTGTCAAATTTTAAAAGTACTGATGACACTTGCTCAAACTTTTACAAAATTAAAAAATCAAAAATTGCTTTTAAACATTTATATTCATTCAACAAATATAGATGTTTATTTTTCAATGATTTTACATGTACTTCTGTATTTCATAAAAAAACCAACTCATGTTTGTTTTCTATAAAATCTGCAATAAATTTATTCATGGGAAATATCAGAAGAGTTATAAACTTTGCAACTTAATGAAAAACCAACAACCAGTCAAGGGTAAAATTAACTGAGGAATAATTTACAGGTTAAAAATCCAACCTTATAATTTGTAATATCTTTCTACAAGTGAAAAAATTTAATTTTGCATGGAATTTGAAGCAGAAAATTTAAATAAATTATTTCACTTAACTTATCAAATAATCTAATTATACATGAAGAGTTTATGAAAATTAAGGATTTTTTACATGAAACTAAGTTTCCATATTTTATTACAGTCAAAATGCTTCTTCAAATAAACAAAACTTTATGCAGTTAAGTCCAAGAAATATGTTAAAATATCCACTAGGCATTTATAGGTAGATATTCTCTAGTTATAAGACTGTGTTAAAACAGGTTATCTGAAATGTAGAATGTTAACATATACACTGTTGACTGTAGCTACCATACAACATGTTAACATCTGGGTTTACTGTCTACTGTAACAACCATACAGCAGGCTATCATCTTGGTTCACTCTCTACTGAAATTATTGTACAGCAGGTTATCATCTACACTGACTCTCTACTGTAACTACTATACAGCAGTTACTATCTAGGTTGACTCTCTATTGTAGTATCATACAGCAGGTTATCATCTAGGTTGACTATATACTGTACCTACCAGAGAGCAGGTTAACATTTAGGTTTACTATCTACTGTAGTTACCCAACATTTGGATTGATTGTCTACTATAGTACCATATAGCAGTTACCATCTAGATTGATTCTCTGTTGTAGTATCATACAGGAGGTTATCATCCAGATTGATTCCACTGTAATTACTGTACAGCAGGTTAACATTTAGGTTTACTTTTTACTGTAGTTATCACACAACAGGTTTACATTCAGGTTCACTGTCTACTGTAATACCATACAGCAGGTTATCATCTAGGTTGACTCTCTACTGTAACTACCATACAGCAGGTTAACATTTAGATTTACTGTCCACTGTAGAAACATACAGCAGGTTATTATCTAGGTTGACTCTCTACTATAGTACCATATAGCTAGTTATCATCTAGGTAGACTCTCCACTGAAACTACTATACAGCAGATTATGATCTAGGTTGACTCTCCACTATAACAACCATACAGAAGGTTATCATCTAGATTGACTCTCTAGTGTAATTACCATACAACAGGTTAACATTTAGATATAATGTCCACTGTTGTACCATAGAGGAGGTTATCATCTAGGTTGACTCTCTATTATAGTACCATTCAGAAGGTTATTATCTAGGTTGTCTTTCTAGTGTAGTACCATATAGTAGGTTTTCATCTAGGTTGACTCTTCAGTAATTACCATATAGCAGGCTAACATCTAGGTTGACTCCGTACTGTAACTAACAAATAACAGATTAACATTTAGACTTCCTGTCTACTGTAGTACCACAAGGCAGGTTATCATCTAGGTTGACTCTTCAGTAACTTCCATACAGCAGATTAACATTACTGTAGTATCATACAGCAATTTATCATCTAGATTGACTCTCTACTGTAGTACCATACAGTAAGTTATTATCTAAGTTGATTCTCTACTGTAGTATGATACATAAGTTAACATCTAGGTTAACTGTTTTCTGTAACAACCACATAGCCGGTTAACATTTAGGTTTACTGTCTACTGTAGTACCATACAGCATGTTATTATGTAGGTTGACTCTACATATGTTATATGATACTACAGGTTACCCTCTAGGTCGACTCTCTAATGTAACTACCATACAGCAATTTAACAACTAAGTAACTGTTTACAGTAACTACCACAGAGAAAGTTGACAATATGTTGTAACTACCATACAACAGGTTAGCATTCAAGTTAACTGTTTACTGTAGTACCATATTGCACGTTAATATATAACCTGTCTACTGATATTGTTTTACAGTGTTGTCCACAAAATAATGTAGTTAGATAATAAACATTCTTTGGCTGATGGAGTAAGTGTTACTCTCGTATATCAAACATAACGTCAGTGAATGCAGTGTCGTCACTCTGACGCTCCTAAGTTTTACACAGGAGACTGACAGGATATTGTCCCAATGTTTGTCTCGTTAAATAACTCCAGGAACTTAAAGGTTGGGTTATCTGATGGATCGATTTAACTTAACCAAACCTTTCTTACAGTAGATGATATTTCTTTTGTTATTAAGTATTTCACTCAAAGCTACTTACTACAGGACTATATGCACTAGTCTTACATAATTTTGAATTAATAATCTTTAAGGAAGCCATCTACTCATAGTCACCCAAACCTTACCCTTGGACTACTCTTTACTAATGAATGGAAAAATTGTCTGTCAAATTTTAAAGCTCCCACCACAAAAATGGCGATTGAGCTCATAACTAAGAATGTGATTGTTTGTAGATAAACTCGTTTTCAAACAGTTACATAATTCATAAAATAATACTTTAAATATACGTATCAATAAAAGAGAAAGATATGATTCTTTTACCTCTGCGCAGAAAGGGAAACTTTGTTTTTTGTTAAGTTAAAAGATAACAATGGACTATCTGTGCTCTGTCCATAGCGAGTATCAAAAACCGATAACTAGCATTATGACCTCCAGACTGGCCGCTGAGACATCAGGGGAGGTGACAGTTTTTTGTTTTTTTTTAATTGCGCGCAAAACTGCACGAGGGCTATCTGCGCTAGCCGTCCCTAATTTAGCAGTGTAAGACTAGAGGGAAGGCAGCTAGTCATCACCACCCACCGCCAACTCTTGGGCTACTCTTTTACCAAAGAATAGTGGAATTGGCCGTAACATTATAACACCCCTACGGCTGAAAGGGCGAGCAGGTTTGGAGTGACGGGGATTCGAACCCGCAATTCTCGGAGTATGAGTTGAGTGCTTTAACCACTTGGCCATGGCAGGCCAGGGAGGAGACAGAGAAACATAACAAAACATAAAGTTCATACCGAAGAACATAATAAGCTGACAAATAAAATTTTAATAATGATACATCGTTTTTATCTGGGTTTATGTCGTGTTGATCTCAAGAGGTTCTCACTTTAACATTTATCGTTAGACACGGTAATACGTGAACAAACGGACTCCACCTCAGAAAACTAGAGGAAAGCACAAAGTTATTTTAATCAAATTTTCTTACTTTACACGTTGAAGCTAATCAGTAGATGGCTCTTCATCTTAATAACTATGTGTCTGATTAGTTGAGACAGGTTGTACATTCAGACACTAGAGTCTACTGAACAATCCTATGATAGTTGTAAACATTGAACTAAAACCTTAAATTAAGGAAGCGAAAATAGTATAAGAAAGGTAATTAATGTCATAAGTAAGTCCATAAGAAAACTGTCAATTCGGTACACTCGTGATTAACGACATTTGTGGTTACAATTCCAAACATCTCGCGAGGTTTCGGGAAACTTAGGTTTGTCCTAAATTTTATATAATCAATTGGAGTTTCTCAGACTAAATTAAAGGGTAGTGAAGGTATTAATAACTTTACATTATTGCAAAAGCCTTTATTCTATTTATAGTGTTAAAGTTTCTCTGTGTGTTTTTATTAACATTTTACTCTTTGGTGTTTCTGTTGGTAGTTTTCACACCAAACATGCTCGTCCTGTCAGCCGTGGGAGCGTCGTAACGTGTTGGTCAATCCCACTATTCATTGGTAAAAGAGTAACCCAAGAGTTGGCAGTGAGTGATGATGATTAGTTGCCTTCCCTCTAGTCTTACGCTGCTAAATTAGAAACGACTAACGCAGTTAACCCTCGAGGAGGTTTGCGCGAAATTCAATACAAAACAAACTTATAATAATAAAATTTGGAGTTTGTTTTCTACAGTCTATAGTACAATGAACGATTGCAATGTTATAGAGTGGTGGGTGTTCTGGGGTCGAAAAGTAGCAAAAAATGAGTGTCATTAAGCAAATGAATGAGAAACTTAGTGTTAAGTTAACAATGCAAAGTAACTGTCATAAGTTTAAAATTAAAAAAAAAAAATTTCGAATACAATAATAACAATGTCATTACTTATAAACTTACAAACAGTACCAACTCTTCTTATAATCTATATCTTAAAAATTCGTTTTTTGTGTATTCTAACCACAACTCGAAAGTACTAGTTTTGTGTCTTAGAACGACTGATATGGATATTAACACTTTTATTGATAAGAAGAGAATAACGTTTCGACCTTCCTAGGTCATCTTCAGGTCAGGAAAACAGATGGTATGGTTAATACCCAAACCAGCCGTTCTGAGAAACATTTTCTTTTCAAGTGCGATTCTCGTCATCAAGAACTACTGGTTTTAAATCCAAAGTTACCTTTACCTAACAAGAACGACATCCAAGCCACAGGGACATTTTCATATCACGGCTAATTCTATTGTTTATTGAAAAGGAGAGCTCAATAGTTGACGGCAGATAGTGTTTTATTTGTTTGGTGTTAAGCACATAGCTGCAGTCTGTTTCCATGGCAGTTATTTTAACCCAGAGTTTAGATTCATAACCATTCAGACTTACCACTATGAAACTGATAAATGGTGTTGATTAACTGCCTTCTCTCTAATCTATCACTTCAAACATTCAGGGACAGCTAGCGTAGATAATCCCAAAGCATCTTCAAGCAAATGTCAATGAAACAAATAAAACAATAGATTATTTGATGGTTTATTGATAGGACCGTTCCATAACAGGTTGTCTTCTAACTTTAAACATTTTATGGGCTGCTATTCATCACTGACTTGTGAAACAATCGACCTGAATTACAAAGATACATGAACTAACATACACTAATATCGTTCCAAGTTCAGAGAAAAGAAACAGATAATAAAACCTGATACCACTGTAGCTGTTAGAAATAATTATATTCACAAAGGATCGTTGGAAACCAACAGAGTTACTGGGAGAGAGTCAATCCGACAAGTATATTGTTACTGACTACAAGGCTATTAATGTATGACTTAAGCAAGGCTAAGATTAAAAGATTATTAATGTAGCACTTAAGTAAGGCTAAGACTACAAGACTATTAACGTATGACTTAAGTAAGGCAAAGACTACAAGACTGTTAACGTATCACATAAGTAAGGCTAAGACTAAAATATTAATGCATAATTTAAGTAAGGCTAAGACTAAAAGATTATTAATGTATAACTTAAGTAAGGCTAAAACTACAAGACTGTTAATGTATCACTTAAGTAAGGCTAAGACTGAAAGTTTGTTTATTTTGAACTTTGATCAGAGTTACACGAGGGCTATCTGCGCTAGCTGTCCCTAATTTTGCAGTGGTAGAATAAAGGGAACGCAGCTAGTCATCACCTCCACCGCAAACTCTTGGGCTACTCTTTTACCAACAAATAGTTGGATTGACCTTCACATTATAACGCTCCCACAGCTGAATGGGCGAGCATGTTTGGTGCAACGGGATTCGAATCTGCAACCCTCGGATTACGAGTCAAACGCCTTAACCCACCTGGCCATGTTGGGCCTAAAACTGAAAGACTATTAATGTATGGTTTAAGTACGATTAAGGCTTAAAGACTATTAATTTATGATTTTAATTAAGGTTAATACAGACTGGACATGAAATGAGTAAGATGTTCATTCCGGTACGTGAGATCACGTTCAGGAGGAACAACTTCAATAAAGATAACTATAATAATGATTTGTATGTATTGAACGGTAGGAGGATCACCTTAAATAAATATAACTTTAATTGTGGGTCAAAGGGAATATTATGTTGATTTATTTGATTTCATTTCGTTTTATTTTTCTGTGGTGTGTTTAACATCTTAGATTCACGTATAACTAACAAAATCAAACAATATATTTACAGGAAACGGACGACACCTGTTGTAACAGGTCTAGTTATAATTGTTACACAAGCTAATAGATGACGCCACGTGTACTTTTCATGATGGGAACTGACTGAGAAGGCTTGAATAGGTAATGAAGACCTTCTAGTCATGTAGGTAATTATTACTATGCTATATTTTGTTTTCTTAGTGCAAAGCTGCACAACGTGCTACATGCGCTCTGTCCATCGCAAGGAATCGAGTCCCGAATTTTAACAAATCCTAAGGACTATTGGTTACTTGCATAGCTAGTACATTCATTATCTTCCTAGTTTTCATATTTTTTCCATTTGATGGCGTAAAGTTTTGTTCAAATAAAACAGGTTTTAATAAAAACTAAAAGTGGGCCAGTTGTTCTAATGCAAGTATGTTATTTGTTTATAATAAATGGTTCCAAATATACGATTGGATTAATCCATGTATTTCTACCATCGCATTTAGTCAATTCTTCTCACGTCAGCCTTTAGAAAGTTTTTCTTTCTGTTTACACTTCTCCAAAGAGGTTTACAGTAAGGTGTGTATGTCCACATGATCTAACATTAGAGTATTACTGGCAAAGGGCTTTTATGAGGTTGGTGGCTTGAAGGAATGCAGTCTTTCTTCCTTGAAGATAAACATACGAGATTTGTAACTTGTTGATATGTTGTTTATTGTAGGGGAGTCTTATTGGTGAAGGGGAGATTCCGCGAGCTTGCGCGTTGGTACACCTTAATTATGGCAAACCCCTTTATATCCCCCACCCCACACACACTTACCTAAGATACGATGAATTTATCCTTAAATCAGCCTTAATATCTGGCAATTTAATATTATATGTGCCAAGCTGCTAAGTCAGAAACTTCACAGATCTATCATAGTCATCCTTAACTCGGAAAAGCTTATGAAGGAAGCAAACTAGTCAGCAGGACATGCCGCTTACCCAATTACTAGTAACGGAATAATGGAATGGACCGCCACTTCTGTAGTGCACCCCAAAGCTGAAAGTGAATTTCAAGTACACAAGAATACTCTATTTGACAAAAAACAAAACGGAGAGGAACATGTCCTCAGTTCTTTAGAGAATGTCACTGATATCTCCAAAGTTGTTTAACATCACTTCACGAAGAGCGAACTTGTGTGTAACAAAGTTTAACCCTTGAAAACTGATGTCTGGTTCAGTCGCCACACTATCACCATCTGATTCTCGGCCGTTCCATTCAGCTACAAGTAACTCTTAAAAACCGAATTAATGTCACAGCATCTTTGATCCATTTTAATCGAAGACACGAGATTTTACTCACCCGTCACCACTTTTTTTTTATGTGTGTGAAAAATGTCCACGATTAATGGATTCGAAAAAATATAAAAATTCCCAAGTATTCAATATATACATGAACACAGATAACACCGAACACAAGTAATGAATTCTATGTTAACTGAGTTTCAAATCACAAGAGTATAGAACCAAGTTTGCTCCCGAAGAAGAAAAGCCCACCTTTCAAAAGCGCTCGGGTTATGGTTTTTTGTTTCTTTAACTTTGTATCAAGAGTTCCTAAATCTATGTATTTTTTCTAACATCATGAATAAGGGTTTCGAATCTTTAGTCAACTGGATTGTACAGGTGGGCAAGGTTCTGGTGCTTAGGGCAAATGCCGTTTGCCGAAACTACTCGCCTTTTCAACAGCGGGCATTATAATAATAGAGTCAATCACACTATTCATTGGTTTAAGAGTAGCCCTAGCTCTGAGTGGTGTAGCAGCTATCTTCAGTCTAGTTCCTAACTACTACATCAGAGACGACTATTAGGAGGGTAGACGGACGTAAAACAAATAACACTTGCATGAAAATCACCGATGGTGCACAGCTATAGACCCACATCTGTAGGAAACACCGAACAACAGCTCGTGTCGTCCGAGTTAGAGAATAATAATTAAAACTACATCTTTCTCAACAGGAAGATACTGGATGTCAGTATTTTGTGATGATATACATCTATACATTAAACTACATTGTTATCAAGAAGAAAATGAACTACTGTATGTCAGTATTATGTGATGATATATGTGTGTACAATAAACTGCATCGTTTTCAACAGGAAGACGAACTACTGGATGTCAGTGTTGTGTAAGGATATACATGTGTACATTAAACTACACGGTACTATATAAACTAAAAACTTACCTTATCCATGTTTACCTAAATACATTAGGCCTAAATACTGTGTATTAAATCAGTAAATGGTCCCTAAATACATATTTATGGACGATCTGTTCCTCGTATATTTATATACGTTTAGTATATGTATATATGTGTGTGTATATATATATATAATTTGAAATTTCGCACAAAGCTACTCGAGGGCTATCTGTGCTAGCCGTCCCTAATTTAGCAGTGTAAGACTAGAGGGAAGGTCATCACCACCCACCGCCAACTCTTGGGCTACTCTTTTACCAACGAAAAGTGGGATTGACCGTCATATTACAACGCCCCCACGACTGGGAGGGCGAGTGTGTTTGGCGCGACGCGGGCGCGAACCTCGGATTACGAGTCGCGTGCCTTACACGCTTGGCAATGCCGGGTCTATATATATATAAAAGTTTCATAAACAACAGTCAAGTAAAACAAAATCATAAAGTTTGACAAAGGTACAGGCTATAATGTGGGATGTAAAATGTACCTCAGGTTTTGGATATGACTATATATATAGGCTACGTATAAACATAGTTCAAAACACTCACACACACACACATATATAGCTTACACGTATATTTATGTGTAGTTTACTTATATATATATGTACATCTTACATATGTATATATACATACCTTACTTACATGTGTGTGCATATATATATATATATATATATTACTTACATGTTTCGTCTTTGTTATAGTAGCCCCTTCCAATAACATCACTTCCTTTTGTATCTAATTGATTCTGTTTAGAAGATAAACCTAGCGGCATCTATAAATGCTACATGTTTATTTCCATTTGTGTCCTATGTATTATATATCCATAGAACATTACGTTTTCTTACTGTAATGTATTTCATCATCAGGAAATGAAATATATTTTCTCACATCATATATATATATACGTTTCTTGTCGGATTTATTTAGTTTTAGTTCATTAGTATGATCCTTCGTGATTATATATATTAACGGAATTTTGAGGTAATATAAAATGGAACTAAAGAAATTATCGACTACTTATCACTGAGAACTTGTAACTTTTCAGTAAGCTTTAAAAATTATCACAAAATAATTAATAACGTCAGGAACATATGATGAAAATGTGAACTTAAAGTAGTCTCGTTATTCTCAAATATAAATATATAAAGTGTATCTATACGGACTGACACAGAGAACAAAAATGGCAGTCCATCCTTCAATCACTTTGATTTGAAAACTATTCACATAGTCAAAATGTTGATATGAGCAAAGCATTAAAAAAATGTAATTATATTTTTTATATTTTCAATTATTATTTATTTATATTGTATATTTACCATTTTAAAGCCTAATTTTCTTTCGAATATGTGCTCCTTGTGGCACATGGGTAAGTTCTGCTCGAACAACTGGTAATGACGTCCGAAGACTTTCAAAATAGATATAGTATATTAACTTTAAAATATACTTTCCATTATATTAGCAGAAACTGAAATTTGTATCAGTTGCGTCAGCCGACTAGTTTCAGTAACACAGTTACAGTCATCTGAGTGTTAGCTTAGCCTCTATTGAACTATAACCGATACATGGGTGATTACTATAGGCTAAGCGAACATTCTATCCACAAACCATCATAACAAGTACATTACTGATGCTTATCGGCTGAAACAATAAAGCTGTTATTTTTTTATTGGGAAAATAACCGAAGTTTTTTTTATTTTTAACTAGCTAGAGTCCCCGTCCCCTGGACGAAAGTTATGTAAATTCAATAGTACAAAATGTGAAACCGGAAGTTTACACGTATCTCTTCGTGAACCTAAGAAACATTCATGTTGCCAAATTTGGTGAAGGTTCATCAACATGAGGCGGGGTTGTGGCAAAAAATAAAAATCGTCCACAAAACTGAAATTTTGTATTTTCGTATGGACTCAGCAAACCTTTATGCCAAATTTGATTTGTGTATCTCTGCATGGACCTAATGAATTTAAATACCGATGTTGGCGAAGATCCATCCATAGGAGGTGAGATACTTACATGGACACACAACAGACAGTACTGTTATATTTATATAGATAAGTTGTTACATGGACATACATACGACAGTACTGTTATATTTATATAGATAAGTAGTTATATGGACATGCAACAGACAGTACTATTATATTTATATAGATAAGTAGTTATATGAATGTACAACAGATAGTACTACTATATTTATACAGATAAGTAGCAATGTGGATATATAACAGACAGTACTATTATGTTTATATAAATGAGTAGTTACAGGTCTGACATCGTGTATTGTTTTAACATTTCAGAAGGCCAAACTTCGTGTATTATTTTAACGTTTCAGGAGGCCTAACTTCGTGCATTGTTTTTAACAGTTCAAACATGCATATCGTGTTCTTAAACGTTTTAAAATGGTTAAAAATTGTGTTTCTTGATGTTAATATAATAATTCTCGGTAGAAAGTCAACAACTTAAAATTTTAAGAGAGCTAGCCACACCTTAAAATACTTTTAGTTGTTCCAATAGACACACGCCTAGTATAAGTGATGTATACCAAGCAGCACAGTTGTGAACCAGCTTGTCTCTCAGCTGGCCTACTTTTTAACCGTTTCTAACAGAAAAAAAAAAAAAAGAGTTAAAATATTCATCCATAAAAGAACTTTAATTTGTTATTCTCACCATACAGACGCGTGGGAGATGCTGAATACGACGACAGATGACGTTAAAGAAGGCCATCATATACCTGTATTGAACGATTTCAATTCTAGTAACGTATGAGATGTGAAACCAGTTTGAATTGGGCGTACTGGTTACGATATTGAGTTGTATATATCCAAATTATTTATTTAGTAAAACCTTAGAAATTATTCAGAAAGCTTTTCTGATTCCTTTTATTAGACATTGATTATAAAATAAAAAATATATTTTATTATAGTTTACCAAAATAAACAAAGATCTTTTTTTATATATCTCACAAGACCTGTCTGTACGTTAATTTGTTACCATCCATCGTACACAGCCTAGATGCCCCCCGCTAGTACAGCGGTATGTCTCCGGATTTACAACGCTAAAATCAGGGGTTCGATTCCCCTCGGTGGGCTGAGCAGATAGCCCGATGTGGCTTTGCTATAAGAAAAACAAACACACACACCCTCTACAAGACCTGTCCATACGTTCAACTTGTCGCCATCTATGGTTACCATGGTGAAGTACCATATATTGTTACGAGACGAAAGTCAAACCTTTTCATTGACTTGTTGCTTGATTATATAGATTTGGTGAGTTTTAATGTTATCTGGTAAGATGCAGAACGTTGCAGAATTATGCAAAATAAGAGACAAAGATCACACACGTGATGCTAATAATGTGATATAGTGTACGTTTGTACATATGTACATATCTATGAACATAACTGACGCGACACTGTTGGATTAATGGACAGTGACCCACACACGCCCCCGACTTCAAGAGAAAAAAATCAAATAGTATCAAAGTGAAACAAAGTTGAATACATGTGCAAGTTAGTTTCCATGGTTACAAACTCAAGACAAACCAGGATGTGCCGCCTACTGACAACCACGTTGGTTAGAGTTTAACTTTAAGGTTTCCCATGGAGGCAGACGCGACGCTGTGAAACAAAAATCTGCAGCCACGTTACTAAAGAAGTACTCAAAGAAAACATATAAAAATGTGAATTACGGTATGATTATCAATAAACACACTTTTTCAATTATAACTTCAACAACAGCAACGTTTCGCGCATGCTCGGTACTGTGATGTTTAAATATTTCACGGCCATAGTACTCTATCACATTTGTGTTTGAAGACCTATAAGTTGTGCAACTTGTCATATTTATTTATTTAGATCTGCTTGTAACACAACTGTAAATTAATAAAAGCAACTTCGATAAAAGAAAGACTAATCGTGGATCCAAAATAAAATACGGCTCAAAGTAAATATGATATATTCAACCACAAAAACACTTTACAATTGCATGCATTTCATCATTTTTATGTCTCTCGTCTCAATCCACTCTTATCTGACTTTTTACTTGATTTTAATATACACATCAATTAGTTGACTGAAGGACCCAAGGTTCGAGACGTGAAGCTGCTGAACACGCACCACACATTAGCCGTAAATACGTTATAGAAATTAGAATAAATTATAGAATTGGAAAACTGTTAACTGTTGTCAAATAATCATTTCTAATAAAAGTTCCAAAGGGTGTATAAGCTATCTTTTAGGATATAAAACTCTAACTATGTCCATGTAACTACTTTAAGGGTGTCGACGTATCTGCACCAAAATTTGTAAGAAGATCCATTAGGTCCATACGGAGGTATATATGAATTTTGAGCTTTGCGATGTTTATGGGTATTTTTAGGTTTTCACCGCTACTTCGCCTCTATTGATGAACCTTCATCACATATTACATGAAGGTTTGATGGTCCATGCATATTTGAAGTTTCACATTTTCTGTTTCGCGGTTTTTAAGGGCGTTTTATAATTACATATAATGAAAGTAACTTATGACGTCCTGAGATAACCAACCTTTCATTAATCATGAATTTAAATAACGTCCGTCTAGTATAGAAATAATATTAATTTCAAATCAAATATCATTGTTTAACGTGTTCTGAAATTAAAAAAAAGAATTATTGCTGCCAGTCTACATCACGTAATTTGTATAACGATACAAGTGTTTCTGTGTGTGTGTAGCTCACTTTCGCGACCACAGACGAGTAGTTTTACGAAATAAAAATAACAACAGGAAAAGAAGCGAATGTTTAACGAAATCACTTAACATTACAATACCAGCTATCCACCCAAGTCTGCTGACAGTTGTTCAACGCATGCGCATGATAATGTTTGAAGAGATTGCACATGACGAAACAGAAAAGAAAATCTTGAATTGAAAGAGCGCTGAACGGAAACAAACGAGTGATATACGATTTCCGATTATTGTTGGGAGAGAAAAGTACAACTGGCGAACTACATTCTGATGTTTACATTGTAGTCACACAGCCTTTAACAATTACACTGCAGTCGCACAACCTTTAAAAACATAACGTTTACATTGTATTCACACAGCCTTTAAAAACACGACATTTACATTGTAGTAAAGAACTCCTTCAAGAACAAAGATGTCTTTATTGTGGGTAGAGGTGTTTTATTATCACCCCCTTCTTCCAAAGTATGAAATACTTAATATCATCACCAGTGAAGACAGGTAATGAACATGACACGAATTACATGACGTAGGACCTGTCAGTTCTAGGAACAAAGAACTATCCAAGTTAAAAACACATTTGCTGTCCGTCCACGATTTTCAGACAACGATAAAACTGGAATTTCTCGTTTTCAAAATGTCAAAAACTTGTAAATAAAAAAATAAATCAACGATCCACGTTTACATGTAGCAACTGTAGAAAGTGTCGTTCCACACCAACACTTAACCACTATTTAAAGTGTAGTCCCACACTAACACCTAAAAACTATAGAAAGTGTCGTCCAACATTACCACCTAAACACTGTAGAAAGTGTCGTTCTATACTAATGCCTAAACATTGTGGAATGTGTCGTTCCACGCTAACACCTAAACTATGGAAAGTATCTTTCCACACCAGGGGCGTAGCCAAAGGGGGGGGGGTTGGGGGTAAACCTCCCATGGACCGAAACTTTTTAGACAAGTTCAGTTGCCACCTGTGAAGTTTCATAAACATCTGTGATTGCATGGCAGATAATTTCACACAAATCAAATGGTCAAATGCAAATTTCTGATTGAACACTCTTTTAATACAGCAAGTTTTGTCAGAACTAGAGAAATATAATCGAATATCTATGAAAAGCTCAAACGCCTGTTCGTTCTTGCCAGGACATCTACAACACAGTTTGGTTCAACTTTAATATCACGGTGAATGTATAATGAGGCTAGACCATTCAACTGATTTTCAGTGGTGGTATTTCTCAAATACGTTTTGAATCTTCTGAGAGTTGAAAACGAACGCTCCATTGAGCTCGTTGACACAGGCAGCATGGTAAATGCTTTCAACAGTCTAGAAATGACTGGGAACATTTCTGCATTGCATATGCATCTATGACATTTTTTTGGTCTGTTGTTTGCAAGTGATTTGTACCAAACCCTAAGTTCACCTGCTGCAGATAGTGAAGTGCTGTCAATGTCAGCCTTGTATAAATTGACCATTTTTTAAATTTGATCACATTGTTGTGCTATAGGTTCTGACCGTTCTGTGTTAGACCCTGATGATAGTAGACACATGAAGTTTGTAAGGAGAGTTTTGTGACTGGACAGACGGTTACATATTTGTGAAAGAAAGTGATCAACAAATGGTAAAAATACAACAATACGAAAGAACTCCTCAGGGCTAGTGGTTTGTGGGTTAGCACGGTACATCTGTCTTTTAGCCTGCCTTAGCATTATGATGTCAATTTGAAACTCACTACACAGAGTTTGAGCTTCACAGAAAATGTTGTTAAATTCATTCACAGTATTATTTCTGAGTGAACAGATTAAATCTTCCACTATTTCTGTGTAATACATCGCAGCATCTAAATCAATGTTCTGTTACTGCAGTAAGTTGCACAGATGTAAACTAAAGGAAAACAATTTAACAATGGTAAGTAGAGTGATGATGAATTCTGGCTGCGTTATAGAACACAACAACTGATTGGCTTGTGTGGCAGAATCTCTGTCTTGCCAACCTGATATGGTCTCAAAGGCATCCGCAACTACATGGATTAATTCTAGAAAGACAATGACTGAGTCATGTCTCTCAACCCACCGGGTGAGGCAGAGACCTTTCAAACTTTTTTTTCGATTCAGGTGCTTTATTCTCCACCGAAAGAGCCAAAATGTGCTTTCATTTGGGTGTATTGAGAAAGTTTTCAATGCTAGAAATTATTCCCATGCAATTTCGCACAGGAACTTCTTTACAAGCATCAGAAATTGCCAAGTTTAGGGAATGGGCACTGTAGTGTACATAGAGTGTAAATGGGAATTTATCATTTATGTGTCTCTGGACACCATTGAATTTCCCACTCATACAGGTAGCACCGTCGTACCCTTGTCCTCGCAGGTAAGCCATGTCAATACCATATTTTGTCAGATTGGTTATGATAACATCAGCCAGGTTTCTGCCTGCCACATCACAAACAGGTATATCGCAAAAAATCTCTCATTGCAACAAAGTTGTCATTGACATGCAAATATCTAACACACAGCGAAAACTGTTCAATGTCTGAAATATCTGTTGTTTCATCAGCTAATATTAAGAAACACTTTGCAGCATTAACCCTGTTGACCAAAGCATCAAGAACATGAGTATTACAGGCAATGATGATATCATTTTGAATTTGAGGACTCAGACACGTAGCATTTCTCTTTGTACTCTTAAGGCTTGCTGGAAGCTTGAGATCACCCTTTGCCCTGTAGCGCAAAATTTCCCGAAAATTCCCATTATTATTAATGGGCGATTCATCAGTTTCACTAACAAACATTGGATCTGAATCATATATTCCCCTACAAAGCTAAACCCTGTCTCCCACACAGCAGTACAGTGTCAATAATAGGCATTAAATATTGTCGGTTCTGTTCAATTTCTTGCTTGTAAGTTGCATCAAGCTGCAAGTGGACAGATGAACTTGTGTTTACGACCTGTAGAAAATTGTTAGCTTTTTCTTTGCTGTCTTGGTGGTACTGTTTCAATTGATGTGCCTTGAAGTCTTTAACAGCCTTCTTCAAGTTTGTGTATGGAAATTTCACTACCGTGTTTCTCCGAAAATAAGACAGGGCTTATATTAATTTTCACTCCAAAATATGACACTAGGGCTTATTTTCGTTGGATGTCTTATTTTGATATATTAAAAAAATGAAGTTACAAATTAAAAATTATAAAAAACTATTAAACTAACCATTTAAAATAAACTATTATTAAACTATTAAACTAACTGATTAATACTTAAACAAACTAATTAACTAACTATTAAACTAATTAATAAATTAATTTTTTTATTTCTTTCCTCTTCCTGCCACTCTTAACTAGGGCTTATTTTAAGGGTAGGGATTATATTAAAACTATCCCCAAAAATCACACTAGGTCTTATTTTATGGGTAGGTCTTATTATCGGAGAAACACGGTAGTTGTCCCAATTTCTGGCTTCCAACACTAGCACCATCAGGAGCAAAAAGATAGTAGTACTTGCAGAAAGCACCCTTTGCATGTTGACTGGAGAGTAACCATCTCCACTGTAAAAGCCAACGATGCTGAAAACGCAGCTTTCTTGGACCACACTGGGGGAAAACATAATCACTCCCTGGCTTCCAGGCATTCTCAAGGAGTCATTTTTTGGTTTCAGCATTTATCTAAAATAGACACAAAGAAATAGTTCTAATTAAGTTATTTTCCACATAGAAAAGTTTGTTATGAGAGTACAATAACTTCGAAGAGAAAGTCTTAGAGCTATACTTCACAAAGCAGGCCTAAAATCCTGTGGCTGTAGGCCTACAATCACTAGCGGCAATGAATATTCAGTATAAAACTCATCACAGTGTTTGCATGATTTTTACTACAAAAATAATATGAGGAGTCGACTTACCTGTTCACCAATGCTGACATCATCAGAAATGTAATTTCCAGTGTCCCACACTGGACCTGAGGTGGTAGTGGCAGCACTGGTAGAAGACTACAGTGATGACTCTGACAACTCAGTTGACAATTCTGATTCAACCTGACTGTTTGCAGCAGATTGATCAGTTTCAGCCTCATGAATGGGTTTAAAGAGCCCATGCAGTGTCTATTGCTTTTTCAGGCTTGACATGGTGAATGATTGTTTATCGCAACTTCTGTTTGTGAACGTGAATGATTCACTATAGATGGCGCCAATGGTACAAGGTTAGGGCCATGGTGCTGCCAGCCGACCATGATGACACCGACTGTTTATTTGTGAAGTTAATTCTTAAAATCCAGGAAATCTGAACATACACTGTCTATGCTATTTGAATACAGATCATAGACAAAATATATGTATAATATATTTTGCACTCTCCTGAGTAACTCTATATTTTTTATGTTGATGACAGGACTGTAGGCCTACTTTGCTGAGCCTAATAACTTTAAGTTATATATTATATATATATATATGCCTATATATTTATTTATGATTAAAAAAATAAGAC
Source organism: Carcinoscorpius rotundicauda (assembly GCA_011833715.1). NCBI lineage: Eukaryota > Metazoa > Arthropoda > Merostomata > Xiphosura > Limulidae > Carcinoscorpius > Carcinoscorpius rotundicauda. Next base: position 206,543 of record VWRL01001537.1, on the reverse strand, counting down.
AAACACCTCAGTGTCATTCTGAAATTTTCTAAAAAGGTAGTCTCGAAATGCATAATTCAGGCTTTTCTTTTATGTTTTTATTAAAAAATTTCCTGGGGGGAACATCCCCTCGGTCCCTCTTCGCATCAAGCACTCAAACTAACCACCTTAGTGGCCATTTCTGGCAATGTCCCTGTTACACACTAACACCTAAACACTGTAAAAAGTGTTGTTCTACACTAACACCTAAATACTGTACAAAGTGTTGTTTGACAATAACACCTAAACACTGTGGAAAGTGTCGTTCCACACTGACATGTAACCACTGTAGAAGTATAGAAACAGAAGCCACTTCATATACAGTCCTCAACCCATTCCTGCATACAACACTCGCCGACACTACATCATAGCAACATATTTAAAGGTTAGTTTAAGAATTAAGTAAGTGTTAACAATGTAACTACCATGACTGGTTTAAGGGATAGTTTAAGTACAATGTAACTCCCATGACTGGTTTAAGGAATAGTTTAAGTACAAAGTAACTACTATGATTGGTTTAAGGGATAGTTTAAGTACAAAGTAACTACCATGATTGGTTTAAGGGATAGTTTAAGTACAATGCAACTACCACGACTGGTTTAAGGGATAGTTTAAGTACAAAGTAATTACCATGACTGGTTTAACAGATAGTTTAAGTACAATGTAATTACCACGACTGGTTTAAGGGATAGTTCAAGTACAAAGTAATAATCATGACTGGTTTAAGGGATAGCTTAAGTAAAAAGTAACAATCATGGCTGGTTTAAGGGATAGTTTAAGTAAAAAGTAACAACCATGACTTGTTTAAGGGATAGTTTTAGTACAATGTAACTACCATGACTGGTTTAAGGGATAGTTTAAGCACAAAATAACTACCATGACTGGTTTAAGGGATAGTTTAAGTACAAAGTAATTACCACGACTGGTTTAAGAGATAGTTTAAATACAAAATAACTACCATGACTGGTTTAAGTGCAGCTGCTGTTGTGTTTTCACATTATAACGCTCTTCCTACGATAATACATAGGTGGAACATAAGGGCTTTCATAAAGCAGACAAATACTGAATGGATTAGATTGCACATTCTAAATGGTCATTAAGTTATGTTTTTCGTTCGTACCTAAAGATGATAACCATTGAGATAAACGGGAACAACAGTTTACAGTATCAGACATTTGTTTTCAGTATCAAGTCGTGGTGAGAAGACTAAATCTGCCCCTTTCCCTCAGTCGAATAACAACTGTGGACTAAAAAGCAGAGCAAGTGAAAACCTCTCATTAAAACTGTACAAAGAAAACGACAGTCGCCACTTAGTAGACAAGTTAACACCTACAATACATTTTTAAACCTACAATACTAACTATTAAAACCAACACATTTCTAAACTTACGGCACAAACTACAAAACAAACAACACATTTATAAACCTATAATATTAACTACACAGAAACAACACGTTATCATCTACAATACTAATGACACGGAAACAACACGATAACACCTACAATACTAACTAGACGGAAACAACACGTTATCATCTAATATATTAACTACAGAGAAACAACACGATAACACCTACAATACTAACTACACAAAAGCAACACGTTAGCTTCCACAGTACTAACTACACAGAAACAACACGTTAACACCTACAATAATAATTATACAGAAATAACACGTTAGCGCCTTACAGTACTAATAACACAGTATCAATAGGTTAATATTTGACAGTTAACATTTTAAAACATTCTAACTTCTATTGATATTATTCGGTTAAATGATGAAGCTATTGTAATTACATCATGGTGTTATATAGATGTAGATATAATTATATTGCCCACTTGGTTATTAAGGCAATAATCTAGTGAAGTAAGCATGTAAACTATATTTACTTAAGTTTTTGTTTCTGTTTAGTTATATAACTGTTGTGTCTCATGATTGTGATAATAATAGAACCTCTAATGGTATAGATAAATACACCATGGCAAGGTAATGAGGTGGTACAGAACAGACCAGACTCTAGTAAATTTTACCATTTTAAATAGTGGAGTAATTCGACATCTCAATTAGATCACAACAACTTTAAGAGAGGACTTGGAGTTTAGGAAACGAAAGCACATATTATATAAATTTCCACGAAAAAACACAAAAAAACAAGAAATCCCCATATAAAGTGTTTCATGTACTCGTAAGAAGAAACCACCACATAAAGTGTTTGATCTACACGTAAGAAGAAAACCCCAAAACAGTGTTTGATTTACCCGTAAGAAGAAACCCCCCAAAAAGTGTTTGATTTACCCGGAAGTAGTACCTTCTTTTTTATGGTTTGTATACTTTCCGCTAGAGAACCCATCTCACCAATTCTTCATATATATTGGTATAAAACCACGATTCTTGTCACAGTAATCTTCACCTTCTATATTCTTTAATTCATCTACAACCCCTCCCCCTTTCTCTATATACCGCCCACTCACTTTATCTTTCTTTATCTATGTCATCAAACACCTGCATCGGAAGAACAGGTGTAACAAAGTACGATATATACAGTCACAAGACAGGTGCTTACATTAAACACATTAAAATTAGACACTCCTTTATTCGTGGAAACACTTATGAAGAAAGGCGAATTATAATAAATATTACGCTACATTTCTTTATACAACTGTAGCTGGCCAGCTAGTAACTACAACAGAAACGTCGTGAAAAGAAAAATAACAGAGAACAATAGCAGAAGTGTTAAAACACGTTATGGTATCGTGAAAGTGTTCAAATGTGTAGTGTGTTGTGCTGTCATGAAAGTATTAAAACATGTTATGGTATCGCGGAAGTGTTCAAATGTGTAGTGTATTATACTGTCACGAAAGTGTTAAAACATGTCATGGTATCGCGGAAGTGTTCAAATGTGTAGTGTGTTGAGCTGTCATGAAAGTGTTAAAACACGTTATGGTATCGTGGAAGTGTTCAAATGTGAAGTGTGTTGTGCTATCATGAAAGTGTTAAACACGTTATGGTATCGTAGAAGTGTTCAAATATGTGGTATGACTTATTGTCGTGGAAGTGTTCAAATATGTGGTGTTTTATACTGTCATGAAAGTGTTAGAACACGTTATGGTATCGTGGAAATGTATGTAGTATGTTTTAAAAAGTAAACCTTTATGTTTCTTGCAACAAACTGAAACATATCAAACCATTTTTTTACAGTTTAATGAAGTAAGAATATTTATACTCACATGAATTCGAATCCTTCAAGTGGGTCAGCGGTAAACGGATGGACTAATAACATAAAATCCAGGTTTCGATTCTCAGTGTTTGTCAGTGCGCAAGTAGTTTATCGTATAAGTTCGCCTTTAATTAAACACAAGAATACAAATACAAGAAAACAAATACGTTTAGAAGTGATAAAAAATAGAAACAGATAAAAATACATTATTCGTACTCTTTCCCCCTTCGGTGGTTTGTCACAAAGACTACTTACAATTCAAATTTTATCATTGCACGTGCAACGACAGAAGAAGTAGAAAATCATGTTTAATGTTGAGGTCTAAGGTTAATAACTAGTGTTACGGGACACGACTATACATGGATTACGTTGTAGCACAACAAGCCTGAAGAACGCTGTGATTAAAATAGTCAAATAATGAGCAGAAATATGGAGAAAACTTTCTTAATAAGGGTTAAATACTGGACAGAAATTCATAAGAAAAGTTCCTAATAAGGGTTAAATACTGGGCAAAATATTCGAAGAAACGTTCTTAATAAGGGTATGACAGACAGAACTTTAGAAGAAATGTTCCTAATAAGAGTTTAGGAAGGCTATGGAAGGATCTTTGATTTCCATACAAAATCTAAACAGTATAAGAAAAACTGAACGAGTATGGATATCCTAGGTACATCTGTATTATGATAAGACTACTATCGTGTTATATAGAAGGTGTTGAAGATGTAGCTCTGTCAAAAAGATTGGAGTTATTAGAGGACACATTTCTCTCTGTGAAACCCATACAATCTTACAGTTTTAATAGAATCACTTAAGTGTCACACTTGAAGAACTATCAAAAACTCGTATGTCATCACAGTCCTTGGAGTACCGCAGCCTCCTTATTTGGGATCTTCACAGATTTTTTTTAAAAGGTTACGATATCCAGTTCTGCAATATACATATTTCATGAACTACATTCAGTAGTTTTCAGTTGGTAAGGATCCTACCGTTTACTAAGAAACACATTTTTCTTCAGTGACGATTGAACAACAAATGTTTTCTCACAAAACAAGAATGAAGCACGCTTAATATGACTATAACCGGAAAGATGTGATAAGCTATCTATCCTTGTACGACTGACGTCATACTTGAAATAAGTACAGACCAGTGGTGCTGGCATTTTAAAAGTTTGTGATGTTTCTTCTACTGAAGAGCAAACACATTTATTTAGACTCTGTATGTTATTGGTTGATCTGTGTCACATGTTCTAAAACACACACATTTAAAGTGTCAATATGTCCTAAAACATTTACCTTTAGTGTCAACATGTTCTACAACACTCACCTTTAAAGTGTCAATATTCATGATGGCGAGAAACCCACTTGAAGTAAAAATGTCTTCTTAAGTTAATATAAAGATGACCTAAGAAGGTCGAAACGTTCTTCCGTACTTTATTTTTATTAAAGTTTTAATACCCACATCAGCCGTCTGGAGAATACTAAAACACTTATCTTTAAATGTCAGTAGGTTCTTCCTTTAAAGTGCCAACCACTGTCTTAATCACGAGAAGAAATTCACCGAACACCATAGTATGGAAACATTGTTTTAACCTCAAAAAACAATTCGCTTAAGATAACAACATCTTATCTTCTCTAATCTAAAGACAACTGACCGTACACCACCTTTCCATCAGTATAGGAACAATATCCTACCTTCTCTAATCAAAAGGCAACTGAACGTAAACCACATCTATATCAGTATAGAAACAATATCCTATCTTCTATAATCTAAAGACAACTGACTGTACACCACCTTTCCATCAGTAAAGGAACAATATCCTACCTTCTCTAATCTAAAGACATCAGACCGTACACCACCTTTCCATCAGTATAGGAACAATATCCTACCTTCTCTAATCAAAAGGCAACTTAACGTATACCATATCTATATCAGTATAGAAACAATATCCTATCTTCTCTAATCTAAAGACAACTGACCGTACACCACCTTTCCATCAGTATAGGAACAATATCCTACCTTCTCTAATCTAAAGACATCAGACCGTACACCACCTTTCCATCAGTATAGGAACAATATCCTACCTTCTCTAATCTAAAGACATCAGACCGTACACCACCTTTCCATCAGTATAGGAACAATATCCTACCTTCTCTAATCAAAAGGCAACTGAACGTATACCACATCTCTATCAGTATAGAAACAATATCCTATCCTGAACTCCTATACATCTTGGAACTACCTTCCTCACAACATTTGTTGATTTTTTTCTATGCTTGTTAAACACAAGCATCATAGATTAAACACACATTGATTCCTCAGGAAGAAGACTTCATGTAACATACACATGTTCTATTCTATAAGACATTCTGAAAGTATTCCTGATAGCAGGACACACTGAAGGTGGAAGAACAACTGTCTATCAAACACCTACCTTCTTGATCGCTGTTCCCATAACCTCGCTCACGAAAAGGTCAATCTTCGAACAAGAGAAGAAGCACGTGCACCACGAGGAACAAGTCTTCGCATGTGACGTGAACAATCTACTAGTCGATAGCCACAGACAACGTACTATGAAATATCAACGTATAGTTTCGCTTATTTCTTATTATAACAATTTGTGTAAATATAACAACAGCAATAGCAAGTGTTTCTAATCAAATCAAGCCATGTTTTACAACAACAAAAGACTAATGTGAAATCACCAGCTACCCCTACGTCGTATCATTGTAACCACTACCTCAGACTACACATTGAAGCCATCAACTACCGGTCTGAGGTATTACTTCAATAACTAGAATATAAATAACACACAGTGAAGTCATCAACTACTGTTCTGGGTTTATTACTATAACAACTACAAGTCAGTCATTTTGTCTTTAATATTTGTTACAACAAGACACCCTGAGTGATAAAATACAAGTCAGTCATGTTGTGTTTAATACTGATGTTATAACAAAACACCCTGAGTGGATGGTGTAGAGAATTTGAATAGAATTAGTTTTCAGAACAACGTACGTAGGTCACTTTCGAGAACAGGTACTTTACACACAAGTATGTTCATGCATTAAGGATGTAGTGCAACTTTTTTTCATCGCCAAGATTTGGAATAATCTACATACATCTACATATGTACCTTCTCTTAAGCCACACCAAGACTCAGGTACACCTAAATATATTCAAGTTACACACACTCACACCAAGGTAGCGACGCCAAATATACCTTTACACCTTTTTCAATACCATTATTTTAGTTAAAAGCGGTTTTGGAGTCCGTGATGTCTTTGAAAGCCTGTTATAATTTAATGTTAAGTTCTTGTCGCACATTCTATAGTTTCATGAAGTGTACCATCTGGAACTCATGTCAGGTATTTCTGTCCTAGTTTTTAAATATTTGTCCACACTTCAGGTCACGTTCTTAGTGCTGTTTTTCTACACCTTCTCTCTACATTTTGTCACTATTATACAAACTAAAATTTCTTAAACCCATTTCTCCTATCTGTAGCCATTTAATAACAGTCGCTCGTTGTTGTGAAACAGTTCTTATCCATTTATCATAGTGATAATTTGTTCAACACTAATATAAATTGATTCCGTTTGTGACTGAACCAAACTTTACTAAATTGGTAATTATTCCTACATATAGAAAGATTGTGCCTGAACTGTAGTCCACATTTTATAATTATTTTTCTTGGATGTCATGGAGAGAGTCAATAGAGATATTGACCGAACACTCCCCCCACACACGCACACACTAATACACGTGAGATATGATCGTAAACATTTCTTCTAACTTGCATCCCCATTGTTCAGACGCAAGCTGAAGGGCTTATAAAGCTAAACAACGAGGTTCGATGTTTCCGATAGACACAACTAAAATCAAATGTGAATTTGTGTGACACCAGATTCTACAGTACAGACTAAATGTGGCGTTGTACAAAAACCTTTAACCCTGAGCTGACCAGTTAATGATGTTGTTAGTGTTATCCTTATCCCTGGGTTGACCAGTGGATAGTGTTGGTAGTGCTATTCTTATCCCTGTGTTGACTAGTTAATGGTGTTCTAGTGCTACCTTTAACCATGGACTGACCAGTTAATGGTGTTACAAGTGCTACCTTTAACTATGGACTGACCAGATAATGGTGTTACTAGTGCTACCTTTAACTCTGAAATGACTAGTTAATGGTGTTACTTGTGTTATCCTTATCCCTGAATTGACAAGTTAATAGTGTTGCTAGTACTATCCTTATCCCTGGACTGACCAGTTAATGGTGTTACTAGTATTATCCTCATCCTTGGGTTGACCTCTTAATGGTGTTACTAGTGTTATCCTTATTTATCGGTTGACCAGTTAATGCTATTAACACTAGTGCTTTGTTTTTGTTTTGTTTTTGGGAATTCGCACAAAGCTACTCGAGGGCTATCTGTGCTAGCCGTCCCTAATTTTGCAGTGTAAGACTAGAGGGAAGGCAGCTAGTCATCACCACCCACCGCCAACTCTTGGGCTACTCTTTTACTAACGAATAGTGGGATTGAACGTAATATTATAACGCCCCCACGGCTGGGAGGGCGAGCATGTTTTAGCGCGACCCGGGCGCGAACCCGCGACCCTCGGATTACGAGTGCACGTCTTAACGCGCTCGGCCATGCCAGGCCCAACACTAGTGCTACCTTTAGACCTGGCCTGGCATGGCCAAGCGTGTTAAGGAATGCGACTCGTAATCTGAGGGTCGCGGGTTCGCATCTCCGTCGCGCCAAACATGCTCGCCCTTTCAGTCGTGGGGGCGTTATAATGTGATGGTCAATCCCATTATTCGTTGGTAAAAGAGTGGCCGAAGAGTTGGCGGCGGTGGTGATGACTATCTGCCTTCCCTCTAGTCTTCCACTGCTAAATTAGGGACGGCTAGCACTGATAGCTCTCGAGTAGCTTTGTGCGAAATTCAAAAAACAAACAAACCTTTAGACCTGCGCTGACCAGTTAATGGTGTTGCTAGTGCTACCTTTAACCCTGTTATCCTTAACTCCACTTGTACAATGTTAAAGAAGAAAAATTCTATGATCGCAGGTTTATCTGAGCCTACCGTATTAACTCTATGTATTTGTAGAAAGATAACATTAATACCTCCATACCTCCACAATTAACAACTCAGTCTTTAACGGTCACTAGTGGTCTCACCAGTCACCAGTTTCAACCAGCAAGGCTTTCTTGTCAAGAACAGTGACGTTGTATGACGTCATGTGCAGCAATGGCTTGTAACGGCTCGAAAAATTACTGACACATCTTAATGTCCTGTAGTATCACATGCATAGCGAACCGTGGTTTAAGGTATTTTGTTTTTTTTTCGAATTTCACGCAAAGCTACACGGGGTCTATCTGCGCTATAGTTTATGGCAGATTGAGACGGTTGTTGTATACAACAATAATGCAGATACAGACCTTAAAAATATGTTTGGAATTATATAATTGATGGAACTAGAACTTTAAAACTATTTGGAACTATCTTAATAAAATATTTGTATAAATGGTTTCTCCAAAAGTGAAGATACTGTTATAAATTCAGTGTGAACTTTTGTACCATTGTTCTTGTGACTTTTAAAACCCATTTATTTAAAGGTTTACATGCTGTTATTTCTCTATATATTTCTTTTCTCGCACTAACCCAACTGGTTTATATCGTGTTTGTTGTACATTAATACGTCCAGCATTGACCTATAAATGTAAAACTGTTCCACGTAACAAAGTTGCTACACTAGGTTTCGTTGCTGTTCTCGAAATATTTAATTACTTTTCCGTTTTTTTTAATTCTATATGTTCATTTTAACTCAAAGTTTGATACTTGGTAGTGTATGTTATTTTATATATTTTTTCAGTTTCAAATAATGAAAGTTACTTAAAGTTTAGCAGTAGTTAGTAAACAAACGTAGCTTTCCGACGCCACCTCTGACACAAAACCAGTATCTCCTTTGATTTTGGATTATTTTCGAGGCTCTGTTCTTCTCAAGATAGAAGTTCTAGGAAAATATTTTTCTGAAAAGTAAATCATTTTAAGGAAAGAAAATCGTGCAATAATTCAGCAATGTTTGTCAGACTTACTGACAATGTCTTTCCGCTTCAACACCGACGCTTGTCGCCCTTGGTTACTCCGTGAAGGACACAAGAAATAACTTTTCTCAAAGGATAATAAACTTAACAGTTACGCTCAGGAATGTTCGACACTGAACAAAGGGGGTGCATGTAAGCCACCTGTCGTTGTCATTTTTTACGTCACTCTTCCTTTATGAACGTACTCCACTGTACTCTAACTTCTGAACGTGCACGTAGAGAATTCTCGTAAATGGAGTTTGTTAAAAAAAAAATTAAAAGCTGTTAAGTAAAGCGTAGAGATAAAACATTCCCTATGAAATCCACTTGAATACGAACAAGTACCAGTACTGTTAAGTCTATGTAATCACACCTTAAATATATATTAATTAATTACCGAATATTGCAACTTAAATTTATAACGGACTGTGTAAAATTTCGACCTTAAAGACCCAAGGGGAAGATTGTCAAGATCGATTTCACTGTAACCAGTTCACCTGTATGAAGGTACCTTACCTGGTTACACTACTATTGACAGTTCACCTATATGAAGGTACCTTACCTAGTTACACTACTGTTGACAGTTCACCTATATGAAGGTACCTTACCTAGTTACAATACTGTAACCAGTTCACCTATATGAAGGTACCTTACCTGGTTACACAACTATTGACAGTTCAGCTGTATAATGGTACCTTACCTGGTTACACTACTGTTGACAGTTCACCTATATGAAGGTACCTTACCTAGTTACACTACTGTTGACAGTTCACCTTATCTAGGTACCTTACCTAGTTACAATACTGTTGACAGTTCACCTGTATGTAGGTACCTTACCTAGCTACACTATTGTTGACATTTCACCTGTATGAAGATACCTTACCTGTCAGGTAAAACTGTATCTCTGTAATCATTTTATTCACTATCACTATAACTTCTATTATCGTGTCATATTCTGCGACCTTGACCTTTGACCCTTAAGACTTACTGTTGACTTCAGGACACGCATGCCAACAGTTTTACAGCAACAGTATAGTAACACTGGATTCGAACAGAAGGTGGTTATAATTATTTAAGAACAAAAACAAAAACTGGTGTCCCGATATACGGAGGACAGGGAATCTTTTACAGCAAAAAGATAGCATCTAAATCTTGTGAGTTTTATATAAATTTATCTTCCTTTAAAGTTTTTTACCCAATATTCATAATGAAACTATTAGATATGTATAAACTATCACAATTATTAGAACTACTAGTACTCTTGAAATTATTTGCTTTTACCAACAAGTTCTTGGAATTAATATGCTCATTTAGGACTAACCCAAATCTTTTAAGATAGCCGAATCCCGTACAGAATTATTAGGATCACAGCCGAAAACACCATTAATAGCTTAAGTACCAAATTCATGAACAATTTCTTTAATCATGATAACTCAGAAAGGCACATTAATTTATTCCTCACTGGGTTAGGTTTTAATTTTGATAGATGTGGGTAACTTAATTTGTTCACAATTTAGTGATAATTAATTTTCTAATTGTGGTGGCCCTTTTTCGGTTATTATTCTTCCTAAATTAACCATACCTGCATTATTCTGTCACAAATTTATAACATTTAATATACGAAATGGTTACGATAAAAATCGATATGTTAAAATGTTTAATTATAGTAGAGTGATTGATGCACGTGACCACAAACTCGGTTGGTGAAATCACGACCATTAGGCTTAGTTATATCATTCGCCATGTTTGTTACATACAAACTATACACTCGTATAGTATAAGCGTATGTCAGTCAACTCTCCTCAGTCCTATGTCAGTCAGGAAGTTTCTCTAATCAATTTAGTTTAATAGACTTGCACCCCATCCTCCACTTACTGGTTTCCACCACCCAGGAAGTTATCAGTCAACTTCTAAATATGCACCCTTCTTCCCTTCTTTTAGGTCCATATAAAGGTTGTTTACGTATTGATTCGCCTATCTCTCGCTCTCTCTTATGCTCACGTTTTTATTTATTTACGAAAACTTAAGGTCTAGAACAAATAATTTTAATCTGGTTAGCCAAAATGAACTTAGAAATGTAATTTTCTTAATATTGTACGAAATTCTATACAAGTTATTCAAATTGCAGTTAGCTAGACAGCGAATGCTGTTAGGTTGTTGTTGTTGTCTTGAATTAAGCACAAAGCTGTACAATAGGCTATCTATGCTCTGCCCACCACGGGTATCGAAACCCGGATTTTAGCGTGCAAGTCCGCAGACATACCGTTGAGCCACTGGGGGGCATGCTGTTAGGAAACACTATGTTGTTATTTTATTCATTAGGAAATTGAACACCGGTTTTTAACATTGTACGCCTGTAACCCTAATTTGGATTAATTTCTTTACACATGGTTCCAAAGTCCTGATAGTTTTGGGTCACTCGTTTGTCGGGTTTACTGAGGAACGTAAATGTCGACGAATACCAAAAATGCGCTTTCATCTTTAGGGCTAACTTGTCTAATTGCAATTGCTGGAACATGCAACAAAAATAATACATTTTACATTCCAAAGTGGTCTCTGAATACTCGTTTTAATAGCTGTTCTGGAAAACAAAACAAAACTAGTAACACTTATCTGTGGGGAATCAGTATAAAGAACATAAGTTCAATGTCCAACATCGCTGGTGTGTTTAAAATTTCAGCTACAATACAATGGCTTAAACTCAGACCAGTTTCAAACGGGGATAACCACACCACGTATGCATAACAAGCCAGCTGAAGGAAGAAATGATGTCACTAACTAACAACAGTTATACACACTACTTTGTAAATTTACTTTATCAACATACGGGTATTATATATCCGTTTACAAGTTCTTAGTTCGACATGTAAAAATATAAGATTATGGCCCTATTTCTCTAAAGGAAATACTTATATATTCTTTCACGCATTTGTGTGAAGATACTAAAAAAGGAAAATAACATGAAGTTATTAATGCTACTAACACTGAAAATCAGTTTTTTTTTAAAAAACAATGCAGCAGTGTTGTTGGAATGTTCAATACAATTATTTTATTATTTCAGATTATGGTTATTGTACTTTTATTCTATATACGATTTTGTATTGTTAGTATATGGGTTTAGAGCTAGCCTAAATATCCAGGATTGGCCACACTTCATGAAATATTTTTGGGTTTACGGAAAAAAAAAATATTGTTAACCTCGACTGTTTATAATCAACGGAACAATAAATTATAATCTTTATAATTAGGAATCCCCGGAAAGGTATTTCTTATCAGTAGTTACGCTTGTTTCCAGATAGATATTTGTTTTGCTCCACGTTGAGTGCCTGCTTTGATCAGAAGTTTAATATAAGTTCTACATGATGTGATCCTCCAGTGGGATAGCGGGAAGTTTACGGACTTGCGACGCTAAAATCCAGAGTTCGATTTCCAATGTGACGAGTTTACAGTATCCGACTGTGTGTTCTTCCACAGAACACTTTCAGGCTACTGACTTATCCTTTCTGTTTTGTTTTTTTTCGGAATCCACTTAATCACTCACCTCCTAAAGATTTAAAAAGTCGTCGTTTCATCCCTTAATACATGTAAACCTATCAGTTTACACGCCGACAATGGCATGAGCGGATTGTGATTCAGTGAATGTCTACACCTTTAGGGTTCACGTATATTCGTTTTTGGTATCGCTTTATAACGTTATAATGAGAAAGAACTTCACATATTATTAAATCGATTTTAAGGCTAGAAACTTAAAATTTTCTTTTGATTATACATCTTAACAAGAACTTCTTGGTTCCTTTCTGCAATTGCCAGATAACACATAAACAAACAAAAACCACAGCGCAATTCCAGTAGTATCAATCATTTATATAATAAAAATAATAATATTAATGTTTCGTACAATGTTTAAAAAAGTAATTTTATGAAATACTTTAGGGACGAAAAGATAAGATAAAATTTGGGATAAGACAAATCATGTATCGAATTAGGGCGATATGCAGACTGCAAACAAAATATATTTTTTAAGTTAGTTAAAAACAGTTGTTGTTTTCTTACCCAGTATCACAATACATTTATTGCAAACAATATCAGGTTAAAATAATAAATCGCTGACTTTTTTCAATAATATATTATATTCTAACACGAGAACAAGGTAATTTTATCCACGAAAAGGTAAAATTATTTCAATATAAATTAACTCAAGTGTACACGGGCTACAAGTATCAAAAGGAATTTTAATATAATTGGATCTATTTATGAATATTATCTATTTGTATGGTAAATTAAATTATACCTACTGATTAAAAATATTTCTAACATGACGATAATATGTGTATTTACTTAGTACACAACAATTTACGAGTATCTGATAAAACTTCCATACTCAGATAGACCAAATTTAATTAAAAAACAGCAACTAATCTGGGCAACTTCCCCGGGCCCCCCACATGGAAGGATCCCCGATGCTATGTCTTTTAATCTGTTTCTGAATTTTCTTATCATTATGAGGCCCCATTTACTGAATTCTGCCCAAGGCTCCAGAATGACTAAGGACGCTCCCGACGGCAATTAAATCGTTTTTTGTGGCAAGCTATAAAAATTACCGAAAACAAACAGTTTTCATTTCTCAAGTAGCTTAACATAAAGAATAAACTAGAACTAGAAATTAATTAAAATTAATTAACTTCAACATGCGAGGATTTTGACACTTACACCGGTTCTACCGAACCATCAGCAGCCACTATTTGATGTTGAGCAACAGAGAAACCGAAGTACGTTCCTTTTTCCCCTTGTTTGAGAACTGGAATACGATATTCCAGATTAAACCCGCTAACTTTTAGTGAGTCTAAATACCAAGATAACAACACAAAAAACAATACGGTTAAACGCCGTTTTCTCCACATGGTCATAATATTTTATCTACTACCAGCAGAGAAGATACCAACTTGAGCAACATCAGTTACAATCTCAACATTCACTCCCTGTCAGGCGCTAAGAATCCCACGCGCCGATATCGCTGAGCTACTGTTTCTGTTTAGCAGAACTGTTAACTAGCGTCCTCTAGCGAATGTAATGGTAATAAAGTCCCTAATAAACAAGATTATTTGATATGTTAAGATAAAAATTATATATTACAGCGCTGAACTAATATATACAAAATGAACAATTATATTAATTAATAATCTGAATCCCAACGGTTTCACTAAGTTGTTTTACGATTTATTTTAGAGATTAAATAATTCAAACAAACTGTGGAAACTTTCCAAATTCATAAGCTTTCCTGTTATTTCCACGCTTTCTTGTAAATGATTTCCGATACTACTTAAGATTTTAGATTTTATATGCGTTTGAGCTGGAATTGTTCTTTTTACAAGTTTGATTGATTTATATTTAAAAATGTACAAAAGTAACTGTTTGCATATATAGAATTCTTATATTTAGTAAATCGAATTAATTAACAATAAGTACATTTTATTTTTAGTATTAAAAGCATTTTTAACAATAGTGAAATAAATTAATTTAGAATCAAATGATGTTTGTCTTTACGGTTTGTTTTGCTTTTCCAAAGAAATAAGAAACGTTAAGCGAACTAGGTCTCATTAAATATAACTCTTCTAATTAAAAACCACTTTTAAACTGACTTATGTCGTTTAAGCTTGTGCGTTGCAAACGACGTTATAATTCCAACAATAGTACAATACTAAATGTAACGTACTATCGATCTGTTGAATAAAGTACTGTGGTAGAAATTAACTCCACAACTCTGAACGCTGTACGTAACGTTGGTTTTAATGTAAAATAAGTTTCTATGACTAACCTTATCCTTAATACACTGTTAGCCAAAATCTTAAGGCCAATCAACAAAAAGAAAAAAATATGCATTTTGCGTTGTTAGATTCAACCACTTATTTGCGTAGAGCTTCGAAAGATAAAAATAAGAAGAGTGAAAATAAAAATAAAAACTTTTTTAGCATTTAACAGATAAAATGTAAACACTATTAAATTAGCCTAAATACTAGCTGGTTTGTTTTGGAATTTCGTACAAAGCTACTCGAGGGCTATCTGTGCTAGCCGTCCCTAATTTAGCAGTGTAAGACTAAAAAGGGAAGGCAGCTAGTCATCACCACCCACCGCCAACTCTTGGGCTACTTTTTTACCAATGAATAGTGGGATTGACCGTAAAATTATGACGCCCCCACGGCTGGGAGGTCGAGCGTGTTTGGCGCAACTCGGGCGCGAACCCGCGACCTTCAGATTACGAAGCGCACGCCTTAACGCGATTGGCTATGCCGGGCCCATAGTAGCTGGTCAAAAGTTTAAGACCATACTGAAACAACGCGTTAATCGATAAACACGTAAAGAAATTTTGTTATTTGTGTTAAAGCATTAACGTTGTCAACATCTCCCACTGACATCTCCTGCGTTACATTGGGTGAAAACATGGCAAAAGTTAAAATATTGACAGAGTTTAACGTGGCAGAATTGTCGAACTGCAAAAGCGAGGTCTCTCTCAACGTGCCATCGTTGGTGAGATTGGGTGAAGTAAAACTGCTGTTGCAGATTTCTTAAAAGACTCTGAAGGATAAGGAACGAGAATTTCAAAATGGTCGGCCCAAGAAAAGTTTGTCGGCGTTGAGCAGGTGAATTCGACGAGTTTTCCGACAAGACACCAGCCAATCGTCGAACCAGATTTAGACCCTTACGGATGCAGAATGCAGCTCAAAAACAACAAGACTGCATACACGAGAGAAAAGCTTTAAAAGCCGTAAACATCTTCAAAGGCTACGCCTCCTTCCACACCACGAAACAGCTTGGTTAAACTTTGTTGAGAAGCATCAAACATGGGACGTAGAAAAGTGGACGAAGGTTTTGTTCTTTGATGAGAAAAAAATTAACCTGGATGGTTCAGATGGCTACCAACGTTACTGATACGATAAGAATATCCCACCGGAAAAATTTTCTGGGGTGCTTTCTCCTTCCATGGAACAATGGAGCTTCAGGTTATACAGAGGCGTCAAACAGCAGCCGACTACATTGGTATGTTGGAGAGAGCATCCTTATTGACTGAAAGCTTGTGTGGAAATGACTGGATCTTTCAGCAGAACAATGCTGCAATTCACAATGCTCACAGAACAAAGGAATTTTTCATGGCAAATAACGTGATTCTTTCGGACCATCCAGCGTGTTCATCCAAACTGAATCCTATTGAAAATGTTTAGGGGTGGATGGCAAGGGAAGTCTATAGAAATGGCCGTCAATTCTAAACAATGCATGATCTTCACCACTTGGAATAACATTCTAGCCAGCCGTCTGCAAACGCTTATATCGACCATGCCAAAGCAAATGTTTGAAGTTATTCGCAATGACGGCCGTGCAACTCATTACTGAGACCTCTTGTTGGGCATTTCCTACTCTATTTAGGACTTCTTTTTGGTAGGGTCTTAAACTGTTGACCAGCTACAATTTAGGCTAATTTCATGGTGTTCATATTTCCCCTGTTAAATGCTAAAAAGTTTTTATCTTCATTTTATCTTTTTTCGTTTTCATAATTCGAAGCTCTACTCAAATAAGTGGTTGAGTCTAACAACGCAAAATGCATATTTTTGGCCAGCAGTGTATCCTTCTACATAACATATAAATTAAAATATTTTATTTACTTTACAAAACACTTTTAGTAAGTCTGCGAATCTTTTTTTCTGTTCAGTCTGGATAAAGGAATAAAATAATAATGTGTGAAAAGTGAGATTAGTAGTTAACTATTTCTATTGGTTTGAAGAAATTTTAACACGGAGAAAGAGTAAATCAGGTAATTACAATATTAAGATGTTTTAGCTATGTATATTTAATATATTGGTTTTATTTTTATACTATTTTCCGTCGAAACGACAAATTAAACATCCTCTGCATTACTTCTTAAAATGAAAAATTTGAAACCATCCAATTCATCATTCATTCACCACTCGATTCCATCAAGGAACATAGGGCGCAATCACTTGCGGATTCTTCAACAGGTTTTTAAGTGAGTAGGTTATTAGCCCACTGCACCGAGCCTTCCCTAATTTAGTAGTGTAAGACTGGAGGGAAGGCAGTTAGTCATTATCACCCACCGCCAACTCTTGGACTACTCTTTTACTAACGAAATAGTAGGATTGATCATCACATTATAACACCACCACGGCTGGAGGGATGAGCATGTTTGGCACGACGCGGGCGCGAACCCGTGACCCTCGAATTACAAATCGCACGCCTTAACACGCTTAGCCATGCCGGGCCGAAACCATCCGATAATTAAAGATAACTCTTACCTAAACAATAAAAAACCTGAAACCCTGTTGTGATCAATTGTAACAACTTAGTCAAGGAACCTACTAGAAACAATACTATTTTATATTTATTGTTAACTTCAAACAGAAGTGAGCGAGAGGGACGAAATTAGGGAACATCTGGATGTAAGTGATCATTTCTCCATTAGGAAACATTTGGGTGTAAGTGATCATTTCTCCATTAGGGAACCCCTGGGTGTAAGTGATCATTTCTCCATTAGAAAACATCGGGGTGTAAGTGATTAATTCTCCATTAGGGAACATTTGGGTGTAAGTGATCATTTCTCCATTATGCTTGATGTTTTGATGTATATGGAGATCATGAAAAATAATATTTTTGTTACAAATATCAAAAAGCAAATTTTGAAGTGATGCGACAATAATTATCCGCTGTAAACTGGGCAGCTGAGTTACTTGGAGACACTGATTAGGTGTGGTAAATTAGTAAAAATAAGATTCTGAGTATTCAAGGTGAATACATTTGTTATAGAAAGAAAACAGTCACAGCAAGTAAAAATCCAGGTTAGTTCACGAAGAGTTTAAGAGATAAGTTAAAGAAAAGGATCATAAATATCAGGGATTTGAATTTAGTGGTGTGACAGAAACATAAAAAAGTTGGTGACACAGGAAATTAGGGCATCGAAGAAAAGGTTGGCTGAATATGTGAAAATTAACAGTAAAATTTCTTTAATTATGTTGTTGTTTTGAATTAAGCACAAAGCTACACAATGGACTATCTGTGCTCTGCCCACCACGGGTATCGAAACCCGGATTTTAGCGTGTAAGTCCGCAGACATACCGCTGAGCCACTTGGGGGCTTCTTTAAATACATTAAAGATAAACAGAATGTCAGAATGTGGTAGAACCCTTGAGGGATGTTAAAGGAAGACAATTACGTGATTGTGAGATAGGTGGGCTATTAAATCTTGCTTTTCCTTCGGCTTTTACCGACAAAGATTTAATCACTATTCCACATCTTGAACAATTGATAAACCGAGAACAATCAAGAGAACTGTATTAATTCTTAGCTGGTTAAGAAAAAAAATTGTGAAGTTTAAAAAACGATAAAACTTCTGGGTCAGAAAATATTTCCCAAAAGGTTTTTCAAGAAGATTGGATGTGTAATCCACTTACTACAATTTTTTGGTCAGGTACCAAAAGATAGTAAGTTATCTAATGTAGTTTCTCTTTTTAAGGGAGGTGACAAAATTGTCTCAGTAATTACAAATCCATTAGTTTTACATCAGTTGTGGGAAAAGTTTTGAAAAGTCTGTTAAAAAGGCTTTGCAAAATCATTTAACAAAGTTCAGAATTTTATTCGATAGTCAATATGGTCACATAAAGGAAAAATCTTGCCTTAGAAATCTTTTGACATTTTTTGAAAATGTACAACTCATGTAAATAAGGATAAGGGTGAAAACTTGGTGTATCTGGATTTTCTGAAAGCATTTGACAAGAATACACAAAAAAACTTGCAAAAAAAGTCTCTATTGGTGTGGGGGAGAAGTTAGCAAATTAGAAAAATGGATGGGTGAAAGAAAGCAAAGGGTTGTTACAAATAGAGTTTGGTCAAAATAAATTATTGTCACAAGTGGGATACCTTTGGGCTCAGTCTTAGGACCATTGTACTTTTTTATTTACATTAATGACAGAGATGAAAAAATGGTAAATAAGTTACTGACATTTGGCGATGACATCAAGATCTTAGGTGTTGATGCTACTTTACAAAAGGATTTAGATCATTTAGTGAGCTGGGCAGATGAGTTTCAAACGGGTTTTAATTTTAACAAATACAAAATAATTTGAATAACCTTAAAAGGGTCATGAAAGAAATGGATCTTTGTGTAATAGCAAACACAACAGATATCCCAATGTGGTTTTTCTATAAAACAAACAAATGGCTATTTAACTACTTCCGCCTCTGTGGATTCTGTAACACCACGTGAAATTTCTGAAAACTTAAATCTATGTATGTTATCATCAACCTGTTCTTTCATCCCAAGGAAAACCATCTAGTGTCTGAAATTTGCTTGAAACCTTAGGCCAGCACAGTGACCAGTGAAATTGATATTATTTCGTGTTTTGTGTGTGTGTTTGAAATCATTATCCGCTGTATCAGATTTTTTTAAGTCTGATTTTGTTGGATCTGACAGGGTCAGGTACACCTTCAACGTTATCTCCCCGTAACACTAGATTTGCTCTTTTGCTTTTGGTCCTTCAGAGGCACAGTAGTAACTTTACGAGCTTAAAACACTAGAAACCGGGTTTAGATACTCGTGATAGGCAGAGTACAGATAGCTCAAAGTGTAAATTTGTGTTTAATTTCAAACAAACAAACTTTTGTTATTTTTATTTTTATAGTACAAATATACTTTATCCATGCAAAGTTATCAAACAGTGACATTATTTTCCACCAGCCAATCACAGCTTAAATGCTGATTGAGCAAACTTTGCTATGAAACAGTTTTGAAACACTTTAGGACTTTGGAATAGTTCAATAATCTTTTTCAGAGAAGATAGTGATAGTGGGAGAAGTCAGGCATTCTTTCAGTCTCTGAGCTTTAGTAGAAAGAATCTTTGGATTTACAATAATAAAATAATGGGTTAGATTCCTCTCGGTGGACACAGCAGATAGATAGTCTGACATGGTTTTGTTTTACGAAACACACAAAGATAGGTTAAGCACAAGTCCACATAGTGCTGGTTCTGACATCTAGTAGTCAATATTTTAAACTTTGAACCAAAAGAATAAAACAACAACAATATTATAAAAACTTTTACTTTCTTTGTTGTTTTTGAGAGAATAATTCAACGATTTCTATTTATGGAAAGTCTGACTTTCTTTCAAAAAGAGTGATGATGTCATTTGTAATTAACAGTTCTTAAAACACACATGATAACGAAGATGGTGTGAGAGATCTTTGCACGTATTACTTTGCCTTAGAAAAAAAAATGAAAATTAGCTAAGACTTTTTGAATTTCTTTTACATGATGTTATTTTCAGATCATGTTGGCAAGTCTAATGAACAGGTTAGGTTGTATTTGTTTTTTTTTTTCAATTCGGTGCATCACAACGCAATAGCATATTAATTAACTGTTTGAGTGCAAGGGATGAGCGTAGATGTTAAACTGCCATCTATTGACTAAGGCCGAGAATTTGTTGCAAGAAATATATATATACTCTATCAGGCTGATTGAAATAATTGTACGAATGAGACAATAGACGAACGATGGAATTAAGATCTGCCACGTCTGTTTATGAATTACACAAATTTAACCCAACATAAAATAACTTACATTGTCACGTCTGGTGACGAACTAAACACTGTAGCTGTTAGAAATAATTATATTCACAAAGGATCGTTGGAAACCAACAGAGTTACTGGGAGAGAGTCAATCCGACAAGAATATTGTTACTGATTACAAGGCTATTAATGTATGACTTAAGCAAGACTAAGATTAAAAGATTATTAATGTATCACTTAAGTAAGGCTAAGACTACAAGACTATTAACGTATGACTTAAGTAAGGCAAAGACTACAAGACTGTTAACGTATCACATAAGTAAGGCTAAGACTAAAATATTAATGCATAACTTAAGTAAGGATAAAACTACAAGACTGTGAATGTATCACTTAAGTAAGGCTAAGACTGAAATACTATTTATGTAGGACTTACGTAAGGCTAAGACTGAAAGTTTGTTTATTTTGAACTTTGATCAGAGTTACACGAGGGCTATCTGCGCTAGCCGTCCCTAATTTAGTAGTGAGGAAGACAGCTACTCATCACCAACCACCGCCAACTCGTGGGCTACTCTTTTACCAACGAATAGTGAGATTGACCTGAAATTATAACGCCCCACGGGTGAAAGGCCGAGCATGTTCGGTGCGATGGGGATTCGAACCTGTAGCCCGCAGATTATGAATCGAGTGTCTTAACCACCTGGCCATAGCAGGCCCGTTTTGTGGAATGAATTCCATAAGTGTGACTTTTAGCCCATTTAGCATCAGGTTGAAAATACCAAACACCTCATATCCTAATGAACTACTGATTACACAGTTAACTGCACTCTAACTTAAAAGAAATTTCTAATTTTATATTTTAACATAGCAACAAACCTCGTAAGAAGTTTAACTCAAATATTTCATGATGTTAACTTTCACATTAATAAAACTTGACTCAATAAAGATTATATTAGCAAAAAATAAGAATTAAACTGCAAGCAAAAATATGAAATAAATTAATATATTCATTGTTTACGATTTCAGGATATTTTTATTAATCTCATGGTTATTTGTTAAGAAATGTACACTTTTTGTTTCATTAGTGTACTAAAGCAGGTAAACAATAACTCATTTCAAATAACATAACTCTTTATTTATCTTTAAGAGTAAACTATATTGTAATGAATGTCTAAGCTGTTAACACTTTTTTCTCAAACGACGTAGTTTTTTAATATCTTCTAACAGATAAAGTTTCTTTATTCATCTTTTATTTAGAATATAATTCAATACGATCTGTGTCAAGTTTCTTCATTCATTTATCTGCTCTTTAGATTATTCGAAAATATCACTACAGTATCATTGTTCTCTTTGTATTTGTGAACCTATTGTAACAATAAATTTGTATGATCTTTCAGTTCTAGTTAAGTCATCCTTATATTAGCGGCTATGGTAAAAGAATGATATTAACTAAATAATATTTATATGGCTATATGTATCTGGTAATATATGATCGTACATTGCTGGTAATATATGGCTGTATGTATCTGATAGTATATGATCGTACATTGTTGATAATATATAACTGTATGTATCTGGTAGTATATGATCGTACATTACTGGTAATATATGGCTGTATGTATCTGGTAGTATATGATCGTACATTGCTGGTAATATATGGTTGTATGTATCTGATAGTATATGATCGTACATTACTGGTAATATATGATTGTATGTATCTGGTAGTATATAGTTATGTGTTAGTGATAGTATATGGGTGTATGTTACTTGTAGTATATGGTTGTATGTTAGTGGTATGTTAATGGTGGTGTATGTTTCTATGGCATTTGTTTTATATCGGTATATGTTTTGTTTGTTTGTTTTTTAGAATTTCGCACAAAGCTACTCGAGGGCTATCTGTGCTAGCCGTCCATAATTTAGCAGTGTAAAACTAAAGGGAAGGCAGCTAGTCATCACCACCCACCGTCAACTCTTGGGCTACTCTTTTACCAACGAATAGTGGGATTGACCGTCACGTTATAACGCCTCCACGGCTGGGAGGGTGAGCATGTTTGGCGCGACAGGTATGCGAACCCGCGACCCTCAGATTACGAGTCGCATTCCTTAACACGCTTGGCCATGCCGGGCCAAAGGTGTATGTGTTTGGTAGTATATCGATGTATGGTACTGGTAGTATATGGTTGTATGAGAATGTTTATTTGACTAGCCATACTAAACTCTAAACATAATTTTCAAATTTTATGATTCACTTTTATTTGCTTTTGGATATGTTTACTAGGAAAATAAATTAGTTCTTTTCAAACCGTTATTCATGTTGGCGTTTTATTTGTCGAAAATGGTTCTATATTGTGCTTTTTGTTCTTATTTACTGTAAACTTGACTATTTTTGATAAGTTGGTTATCACGGTCTGGTTCAGCGTGTTCAACTGGCGACGTAAAAGTG
Source organism: Carcinoscorpius rotundicauda (assembly GCA_011833715.1). NCBI lineage: Eukaryota > Metazoa > Arthropoda > Merostomata > Xiphosura > Limulidae > Carcinoscorpius > Carcinoscorpius rotundicauda. The sequence goes on along the minus strand of VWRL01001537.1, from coordinate 183,221 downwards.
GGTTGTTTAGTAATAAGATTTATCGAAATCTTATTACTCTGGGCGCGATCGACAGAGTATCACCGTAATGGAAATTCTCAAAAGATTCCTTGTTAAGTGCTTAAAAGTATTGCCAAACACATTTTATAAACGAGTTATTTATCGCTAAGTTGGCAAAGACAAATTTTGTCGACTCCTGCCTTCTAACTACACGCCCTTTCGTGATTTGCTAATAAAAGTCCGGAATTATAAACATGTTCAAAGATTTTTTTCAAGAGATACGTCACTGGCCGTGCTCATATTGTGGAAAATTTATCGATAGAATTTTTCTCGGTGGTTGCGTGTTTTCGAACATAAACAATTTTTCTTTTTTTTTAAAAATCACGTTTCGCTTGAAAGCTGTGAGTCTCATTTGTTTGCGTGTTAACCAATCACGCCAAAGTTAAAGAGTTGCGCTGCAGGAAACAAAGTTAGAACTTGCTTTGTAAAGCATTTTAAGTGGCGGAAAACTCCATTAAAAAGTTATTACTCAGAAAGCTAAGGCAATAATATAGTAATAGTTATAGCGAAACGAAACGCTACAAGACAGCAGGATATTAAAACAGGTAGGGTATATCTAAAAGCAGCTTTTATTAACTGGTACTAAACAAAGAGAAAGTAATTTATATTTGCTATTCATTTCAAGAATATAAGTAATCTGGTAATGTCCGATTTTACTTTCAGAAAAGGAGAAAGGATTTGAAACACTTTTAATGCTATTTAATTAATATTGTATGTCCCATTACTATTAATTACTTCCTACCAACGATTCACAAGCTTCTGAATGCTACTTCTATAAAATTCTTGAGGTTTGGAGGAAAAGAATGTAGAGAAGGTAGTTTGACATCACGTGTTCCAAGCTCTTTTCCATCAAGATAGTTCTGCAAACTTTGGAAAAGATTATTGTCAAATGGGCAAGGTCTGGAGAATAAGAAGGATGTGGAAGTTTTCCCAATCTAGCTCTTAAATTTTTGCAGATGTGATTCTTGCTTTATGGGTCCGTGCATTATCCTAGTGTAACACAACACCTTTACGATTGATCAAAGCAGGCCTCTTTTCTTTCAGTGAAACATTCAGGTGCTCTATCTGTTGACAATAGAAGTCTGATGTAATCGTTACATTGAGTGACAGCAACTCTAAGTGGATCACACCAAAAATATTCCACCAAACGCTTAACAAGATTTTCCTAGGGTGGAGGACCATTTTAGGCTATGCTTTAGCCAGTTTCTTTCACTGAACCATTGTCTGCGGAGCTTAACATTTTTATAATATATCCATTTTTTTATTTCCAGTCACTAACTTGTCCAAAAAAGGTGAGTTAAGTTCATGAGATGCAGAGAAGTGCACATTTCCACTCTTGTTCTAAGGTTGGCTTCTGTCAAATCATAGGGGACCCATTTTCAAAGTTGCAGATGACGGTGAACAGTTGAATGGGTTGAATTAAGCTTTTGCGCTAGTTCTTCAACTGTTACAGAACATTCTTCATCAAGTGCAGCCAGCAGCGAGTCATCATTAAACTCAACAGGACGACCTGAACGTAGCGCATAACTTCAGTTGTAGTCACCAGATCCGAACTTCTGAAACCACCTTCGACATTTTCTTTTATTAACAAACTCCGCACGATAAACACCTTGAATGTTTCGTGTAGTTTCTACAGCAGTATTGCTTTTTTAAACTCCTAAAACATTATATGCTTAATGTGCTTCTCAGATACATCAATTTTTATAAGGGTTTATTTGATTAGTGATCTAAAAAGAGTTGATTTGGGTTAGTTTCTTTTATTTGTCTGAACATTTTTATACATGTCCTACTACATATTACAGTCATTAAAGCCTTTTATAAAGACAAAAACTATGACGTACTTTCTGCATTAAAATTTCGAACATTACTTATGGGAGATCTGATATAATCTGACAGCTTGTCTGATCCTAATAGTCTTTATTTTTGTATAGTTAAGTATTGTTTACAAATATTGTTGTTGTTGTTTTTGAATTAAGCACAAAGCTACACAATGGGCTATCTGTGCTCTGCCCAGCACGGGTATCGAAACCCGGATTTTAGCGTGCAAGTCCGCAGACATACCGCTGAGCCACTGGGGGGCATTTACAAATAAACAATGAATTTACAACGTATACATTTTACAGCTATACTCTATGTTTAGAACCTACCCATTTTACAAATATACTGTGTTTATAATGTACATCAGTTATACTGTGTATTTAGAACTAACATTTTGCAGTTATACTATGTGTTTAGAAGGTACACACATTACAATTATATTGTGTTTAGAATGTGTATATTTTAAATTATAATGTATTTAGAATGTACACATATTAGAATTATAATGTGTATTCACAATGTACACGTTTTATAACTACAATGTGTATTTACAATGTACACATTTTACAGCTATAATGTGCATTTAGAACGAACATATTTTAAAGAGATAATGTGTACAGAATGAACATTTTACAATTACAATGTGTGTTTAGAATGTATTCATATTACAACTATAATGCATGTTTAGAATATACACGTATTACAACTATAATGCGTTTAGAATATACACCTTTTACAACTATGTTGTTTGTTTAGAATGAACATATTTTACTGTTATAATGTTTGTTTAGAATGTACATATTTTACAAGCTTACTGTTTGTTTAGAATGTACATATTTTACAAGTATACTGTGTGTTTAGATCTACACATTTCTTAAAAGGCTTATTGTTTAGATAATACACCGTGAAAATATTTTTTTATTTATTTATGCTCAAAATGGATGTTGTAACTACTTACAAGACTACTGTTGCTAAGCCTAAAGCGGAAGGTACCCACTTGTTGTTTTCTCCTTGTTGTTGTTATTTTGAATTAAGTACAAAGCTACACAATGGACTATCTGTGCTTTGCCCATCACGGATATCGAAACCCGGTTTTTAGCGTTGTAAGTTGACAGACATGCCGCTGAGCCACTGGGGGGCGTTTTCTCCTTGTATTTTAACTTGTGTTTATCTTCGATAGTATATGTGTATTCACTTTCTTACTGATGTACATAGTGCCAATTAATTAGCGTTTTTCACATTTTCTTTATTTGACCTACAAAAATGGAAGTTTGGTGTTTAGTATGAAATATTTATCATGATGATGGCTTCATACGCCTGACAGATTTTGGCAAATCTCCGGCGCCATAAGACTTAATATCACACTCCTGCGTGAATCTGCATAAAAATTATAAATATCATACAAGACATTCCAGTTTTGTATATGTGTGTTGTGGCTATTAAAATTGTCTCATTTTATCGTTCTCAATTATGTATTATATTCTACTTACCAACAGCATTTGAATTCTAATTTATAACTCACTTCAGTCTTTCAGTTTCAAAAGTAATGAACGGCACACAACGTTGAAATGAACACACACATTTAAAAAGGTTTTAATTACGGACAACAATGCATGCTTCACAGAAAGTTCAGTCTACATAGTTTATTGCGGTATCTCTGCGCACTTACACCGCGAGAAACTAGGTTGCCGAACTCGTGGTAAGCAAAGCTAGCCCATTGTATAGCTTTATAGTAATTCCAAATAAACAAGCATAATTTTATATTAATATTTATCTAAAGGTATTTCTATGACCTTCATGAAATTCTAGAGAATATGTATATTTTTTGAGATTTGAACATACAATATTATATCCATTTGCAAAACTCTCACATTGTTCAATAATAAGGCTTCAGAGATAAAGATAATATAATAGATCATCAGAGATAAAGATAAATTAAATCGAAATAACTGCAGGTATGCTAGGGAATTTTTTAACCCTCTGCTTTCCGTTATGTAATATAGAAACACATTATTATAACTTCACACAATAAAAATGAATATCTTATCATAGTGATTTCAATAAAACACCATGCAAAACGGCCGGTAAGATTTAATAATAATGAATTTACTTATATATTAATCTAAATAACCCATTCCTCCAACGTGTTAAAGTTATGTTTATGGGTTTCCAAGTCTAAAATCCGAGATTCTATTCCTCGTGGTGAAAAAGAAAGCCTACACTGTTACTTTGTGTTGAAAAAACAGAAAACGCAAGTTCTGATGACCTACTAATTAGTTCGAGGGCTTAAAACTAAATCAACGTTCTGTATTAACGGTAGACACAAAATTAGCCAACTAATTACGTTTAAACATAAACGAACGTCTTTAAAATCTAACAGTTGAATTTTCGACACTTCAACAGTTACTTCTTACATACTGTAAGAAGTTTCTCTTTCTCTTTGGTTAACAATATCCATAAAATAAAATGTGGATCGTACAACGTCAATGGGCGTTCAAGTTTCTCTTTCTTCCTAGAACTGAATTTAATTATCAGTTAGTAAATGTTTTTTGTTTTTCTCTTAAATGAAGGAAAATTCTAGATTTCTACGTTTTTGTTTACCAATACTTTAATTTTTTGGTAATGGTTATTGTTATATATTGCTGTTTGTTTGCTTTTCCCTAGCATGAGCGTGTCTTTCCAGACCAGAAACGCTACTTTTCTGCATGTAGCTGTTGACGAGGTGAGAAACACCTTTCTACTGAATTATTGGTTTTAACATGATAACTCTGTGGTTGACGTTAAAAAAACAGAACGCTAATATTGAATCACTTAATTGTCATGATTTTGTTATTAATTCTAATCGAGTTGACTGCTTTTGCACATCTAACCAGACAACCATTAACAAACACTAAATACTTTTCTTCACAAGTCACCATTTTGGTTGCCAGATTTCAGATAAGCGGTCTTGTACTGACGTCACAAAATCATGTTACCTAATTGTTCATTCCGCCATATTGAACGTCAAATGTTTGTTTATTTGTTTGTGTTTGAATTTCATACAAAGCTACTCGAGGGCTATCTGTGCTAGCCGTCCCTAATTTAACAATGTAGGGTTAGAGGGAAGGCAACTAGTCATCACCACTCACCGCCAACTCTTGGGCTACTCTTTTACCAACGAATAGTGGGATTGACCGTGACATTATAACGCTCTCACGGCTGAAAGACCTAGCATGATTGGCGCGACGGGGATGCGAACCCCCGACCCTCAGATTAGGAGTCGCACGCCTTAAGACGCTTCATCATGCGGGGCCTAAAATATTGTTGTTGTTTTGAATTAAGCACAAAGCTACACAATGGGGTATCTGTGCTCTGCCCATCCGATTTGTAGCGTTGTAAGTCCGCAGACATACCGCTGAACCACTGGGAGGCAAAAATGTTTGATGTGACGGGTAACCGAACCCGTGATCCTCGGATTATAAGTCGAGTGCCTTAACCACCGACGTCAAATGCTTACATTTTATTAGTTGGAAATTACAATTTTCTTCCGATATAATGTGCATTTCAAAATATAATCACACTAATTAAAGCTGGAATTATCATGTCTGGTTAAATGCTGACTATAAATCTAAAAGTCTTCGTTCAGAAGACGTTGAGAGATAAATAAAAAGAAAAAAAATCTAAAAACACATTCTTTAAAACTAGAAAAAAATTGTTTCTTTTAACAAAGTTTGGAGAAACGTCTTTTCATTAGACTTAGTTAAACTTCCATATGAAACCGAGAAAATATGTGTGATCGGAACCGTACTAAATAAAATTTCCCCCGCTAGGACAGCCGTAAGTCTTTGGATTTACAAAGCTAAAATCAGGGATACAATATGTGTGATCGGAACGTTACTAAGTAAAATTTTGTTTTGATTTCAATTTTGTGATTTTCTTAATGTCATCTATTACAAAAAGAAATTATCCTTCTTCCATGGATATTTATAGAAAACTGTACTTCGCCTACAACAAATGTTATGTCCATCACAGCAGCTGCCATATTGATTTTTTCATTCCCAGCGCTCCCTCGGGCCTTTGAGTGTTAACTTTAAGAATGTCAATATTTGGAACGCGCATATCTTGTGATCCGGCATTTATGGCGAGAAAGAAATTAGTAATAAGGCTTTAGATTTGAATATTCTGTAAAAGGCGACATATATATATCTTTAGAACAATTTTACTCACTCTTGTATTCATGTGAATTATTGCTCGTTGCAAAAAGAAAATGTCTGACGGTTGAATGGAATTGGCATACGTGCAAGACCACTCGGTATTGAGAGCCATCTTAAGAAAAAATAATAATTGCCTAAAATGTATTTAGTTGTTTGTCCAAAGTATTCTTGAAATTTAAAATGAAATATAAAAAAACATAATAAAAAAGATGAGTGATCTTATTGTGAGTTAATGTAATAGTGGCATACTAAACGTAGTAATTTTGTAACTAATAAAAGTTATACAATGAATTGTTAGGACTAACCTGCAAGATACAGTAGTTACTAGGTTTGTTTGTTTTGTTTGTTTTTTTGGAATTTCGCACAAAGCTACTCGAGGGCTATCTGTGCTAGCCGTCCCTAATTTAGCAGTGTAAGACTAGAGGGAAGGCAGCTAGTCATCACCACCCACCGCCAACTCTTGGGCTACTCTTTTACAAACGAATAGTGGGATTGACCGTCACATTATACACCCCCACGGCTGGGAGGGTGAGCATGTTTTAGCGCGACTCGGGCGCGAACCCGCGACCCGCGGATTACGAGTGCACGCCTTAACGCGCTCGGCCATGCCAAGTTACTAGGAATTATAAGATAAATAAAACAAATACCAGTAATTACTAGTACTAGTATGGATAATATGGCACCTAACCATAAGCTATGAAGTAAAAAAAAAAAAAAAAAAAAAAAAAAAAAAAAAAAAAAAAAAAAAAAAAAAAAAAAAAAAAAGAGTAATACGGTGAGCTGTCAGCACAAGTGTAAGATGTGTCAAATTTCCAAAGGGAGGATAAAATATTCAAATATGGAAACATTGGTTGATAAAGTTATATTAAGGCATGTGCTTTCTCAACTGTGAGAAATCAATCATGGAGTTAGGCGTTGTAAGTTTGTAAACTAACCACTATCATATCGGGAGATTTATTTATTTATATTGAAACGACTACTAAAAATACATAATAACGAAACACATAGCTTTATTCCACATCCAAAATCTATTCATGTAACACAGCAAATAACAATAGTTTAAAGACGAGTACTTGCTCTTTCATGCACTGTAAAAGAAACAATTATGTTTGTGTAGAAATTATTGATTTATTATCCAAGGGATAAATTCATCTCCCGAGAATAATAACGTAATGTGCAGTCTAAGGGATGAAAACAACAGAGCTAAAGAAATCATCTCCACCCTCACGATACATTCGTTAAAAAAGAATTATTATGTAAACTAGTTAGATTATCTGTCCCCTGGAAGAAAGTTATGTAAATTTATGATTAATGAAAGATTATTTTAGGACATGAAAAGTTACTTCCCCAATATGTAATTGTAAAAAAAAATAAAAAAATGCAAAACCGAATATATGTATGTACCTTCATCTGCCCCTAATGAATCTTCATATCAGTTGTGGTGCAGGTCCATCCACATCCTGCGGAATAGTTGTATAGACGTAATACTGTCTGTTGTATTACATTTGTATAGATTGGTGGTATTATGAGAGCATATACGTAAAAATCGTGTTCATACAATCATTGATATGAAATGTGATTAATGGTAAGTTAGGGTTACTGGAATGGTGGATAAGTAACAGAGGCGTATTAGTATGACAGATAAATAAAGTTGTAGGTAAAGGTTATTAGTATGGTGAGTAAGTAAAGCTGCAGATAAAAAATTTATTATTAAAATCGCTTTAATTTCAGTGGTTTCCATTTGTCAAAGTTACTCGTGATGGACACAATGAAATCAGTATAAATGGACCAATGAAGTTTGTTCTACAGCACTTAACTCGATCTTTAAATTTTAGGTTAGTACTTGTGAATTTATGTTTTTGTCATTTCGTATGGACATAAACTATTTCATGTTTATGTACTCTTCTGGTTTATATTCTCAGAGAATTAAACAAAACACAAAAAATACATGACAGCGTTTTGTGCTACGAGAAGGCTCTGGTAATAAGATCAGTTGAGAAATCGCATTTCTGTTAAACTGTTTTGATTCTTCCGATTTCACACACTAACTGTATGATATGTTCTAAATCTCTACAACATTCAGAAAGTTTCACCTTTAACAACATTGTATTAAGATAAAATTAAATATGTCACGTCACAAGTCAATACAATATGAATACGTGACAGAGAAGCGTGGATCACAATTACATAAGTAGTATGAAAATTGACCGATTCTTAGAAAGGTATGATAGTTCTTTTAGATGTCAAGTATTCACACATTCTAATAATGAAAAGATGTGTTTAGATCACGGAATAAAATAGTCAGTAGAAGTTTGTTGTTGAATTGTTAAGACACACACTGTTATTAATTAAAATGGTCAGTAGAAGTATTTTGTTGAATTATTAAGAACACTTGGTGTTATTAATTAAAGTAGTTAGTAGAGGTATGTTGTTGAATTGTTAAGTAGTAACACCCACTTTTATTTATTAAAATAGTCAGTAAAAATATTTGTTTAATTAAGAAGCAACACCCACTGTTATCAATTAAAATAGTCAGTGATAGCGTTATCAACAATGATAAAGGAAATAAACCTTTTTTAGTTAGTGGTTATTGAGTTATTGATACACGTGTTGTTGTTGAATACTGTTATGCTTTTCTAACAAAGCTATACACTGATGTCACCTGATGACCACCAGTGGGGAGTGCAGCTCTCTAATGGAAATTGGACAGGGATGATCGGCATGGTACACAGAGGGGTCTGTTCAGTCATTTCACTTTATTAGATATATTATTCTGTCTTCTTCTAAATACATATTTTTATAAGGACTAATACAAACAATTGTCAATAGAGGGTAGCATATGTCGAGAGGCTACTTTGAACGATGTTTTCCGTTAATTAATCTCTTTGGAATTGTTTAACCTTTATTTAACTTTTCATTCGCAGTTTTTAAATGTTAGTTACTCTTTTTCTAACCTTCAGAATTTCCAATGTTTTAAATAGTTTTATTCCGTTACGACGATATTAGAAAACTTAATAACAACTTTATTGTTGTTCTATACAGTAACGGTTAGTAGCTTGTCTCTCGCTTCTCTTTGTTTAAGTTTTAATTGTCTGAATCTGTCAAGTTAACAGCTCTGAACCTCATTTTAGTTTTCGTTGTATGTTTTCTCCAAGCCTTCGATTACCTGAATCCAATCACTCACATATCAATCTGATTTATACAACACAAATTTAATAATTTGCTAATTATTTTAATGTGCTCCTGATATTGGTTAATTATTGATTGGTTGTAGTTAATATTCACAACTTTAATTTTTAAGTAATTACAGAAACTAAAATAACTTCAAAGAATTGCTGCAATATTGATTTAAAGGACAACAATAAACATTTACAAAAACAGTCACGTACATGTTTGTTAACTTTCAATAATATTCAAGGTATATTTAAACACATAAACTGATTTTTTATTTTTGTGAAGGAAGTGGATTTTGCTTTAGGTCCATTTGCTATTAACTACGAGCGCCACCAAGTGACTGATATGACAAATCCCCTTTACGTTACCCACCTTGCCGTTTTGTCCGGTGTACCTCGACAAGCACCAAACTTCTTCAGATATTTACTAGTTTGTGATTTAAAGGTTAGCCATTATTTCTTTTATGTTTATACGTACAAACGTTGCTTGTAATGCCTACTCACACTTAGTCCAAATCTACGAAACTTTATTATAAAAAGTTAAGACTGTAATGAAATATTCGGTGTAAACTTATTTTGCTATCCTGACTTATGTTGTTTTAAATGATGTTATTTCAAAAGTATTTACGAGCATTTTAACCTTCCATATCTGTGGTGAAATATTATATGGTTGTGTTTAGCACAACTAAGTTTGGTTTACTGAATTTCGCGCAAAGCTACACGACAGTTATCAACGCAAGCTATCATCTAATTTAGCAGTCATCACCACCTACCGCTAACTCTTGGGTTACTTTTTACCAACGAATACTAGAATTCATTGTCACATTATAACACTCCTACAGCTAAAAGAGCGAGCGTGACATAACCAGGAGAATATGTTTTTATATAATGTGTTTATTTCTTCATTTGTAGTTATGCACAAAGCTACGCAAAGAGGAATCTGTGTTCTGCCCACCACGGGTATCAAAACCCGGTTTCTAGCGTTTAAATCTACAACCATACCACCGTGTAAAATGTCTTCTTTGAAGAGAAAATGGAAATGTGTTTAGTATTTCCAACCTGAACGATATCCAAAATTCATAAATATCCATCCCTAATTTAGAACTGAATTCCAGAGAAGAGGCAACCAGTTAACAGTGCTTGCCGTCTACTACACAGGTAGACTTAACTGAATTGCGGGATTAAAAGTAAGTTGTAAATGCTTTCCTCTTCGTGTAATAGTGCGTTCAGGCGGCAACAGCGAAGGGTTAAATCTTCTGATACGCAGCTCAGTAAAATAGTCACTAGGCCACGATCGTGCGGGTCTTATTAAAAAGACAATAGTAACCAAGTTCATGGCCTGAAAAATGTCGTAACGAATCCAGGAACCTCAGTTCCACACCTGGCACGTTAATCAGTGGGCCTTCTAAGGTCAAGGTGCGGAGTTAAGGGTCGTTCACTGTTTTAATTATTCATACATATATCTAAGGGCTCGCATGACCAGATAGTTAAGGCGCTCGATTCGTAATCTGAGGGTTGCGGGTTCGAATTCCCATTTCAGCAAACAGGCTTGCCCTTTCAGCCATGAGGAAGATATAATGTGATGGTCAATCTCTATTTGTTGGTAAAAGAGCAGCCCAAGAGTTGGCGGTGGGTGATGATGACAAGCTGCCTTCCTCCAGCCTTATACTGCTAAATTAGGGAGACGAACGCAGATAGCCCTCGTGTATCTTTGCGCGAAATTAAAAAACAAAGAAACAAACACATATCTAAAGTTGTATCTCAAAATAATGTATCTTCGGTCGGTCGTGTAAGTAAACTTCTATGTCTGTATATACAAATTAAATAATAACATATTTTCATTGAAATTGTAAAAAACAAGTTGTTTTTTTTTTAGTTGGAACATTTTACGCTATTTCTTATACGTTTTGTAACACTTTCTGCCTAGGTGTGGTTGGGTGTTTTACTGGCTCTGCTATTCTTGACCATTATCTCGGCATCCTTCGTCCTTATTCAAGAAAACAGAACTACCAACAACAGCTGGGTGTTTTTATTTTTAACCTCCTGCTGGTCATTCTGGAGGATATTGTTATATCAAGGTTCAAACAATCTTTCAAAATATTTCTTACTAGACCTTTAAAAATGTTCGATTTATAAACAACCAGGTCCACACAGAACTTCGCGAGCAGCTTTAACATACAATAACGCATTTAATACACGTCCGTTGTTTTAATATTGAAACAGCGTTCATAAAACACAACTAACATTCAAAAAGACTATTTTCAGACGCGGCATAATGGCTCATAGAACGGCTCCGATTTTTTCAAGTACAAACTTTTAGCTGATGGCTCTTTCATATTTTGACGGATTTAAGATCTAATTACAGTTTTGGACTCAATAGGTCAAACCCTATCGACTGTATTTGACCACGCACAAGATCTCGAAGTTGCATTTCTCTTCAATCTAGCCTAAACGAAATAAAAGTGCCACGATTATTGAGAATTATCTTGTTTCAACAAGTTCTGTATGTCAATAGTAGTCACATGTTTCATTTATGGTGATTTGATACAGAGTTAACTATTTCAGAAGAAGATGATGACTAAAATGTGGTAGAGTACTTACCTTTAATTACAGCTTCTATTAGCTATTATATCCAGACTCCAGCTATTATTGTTGCCCCATCTGATGACTAACGTTACCTAATTAACTATTATATCCAAACTCCAGCTATTATTCTTGTCCCATCTGATGACTAACGTTACCTAATTAACTATTATATCCAAACTCCAGCTATTATTCTTGTCCCATCTGATGACTAACGTTACCTAATTAACTATTATATCCAGACTCCAATCCTTATTCTTACTCTTTCACTTAATCTTTACAAATATTTCTTTAATATTATCTTATTAATACCATAACCACAATGAACAATTTACTCAGATATCCTGAGATTGTGTAACTTTGCTTTTCTAACTTTATGTACATCTTTCGGTGTATTAGGTATTACCAGGAAGGAAGAGAAAACCGTTAATAGACTGATATTATCTGCATGGCTTTTTGCTGTATTTATGTTAACAGTAAACTTCAGTGGTCATTTGGAGTCATCACTGATGGTCATTGAAGACATTGATGTTATTGACAGCATTGAAGATATTTTACGATTCTCAAACATTCAACCATTAGTGGAAATTGGGAGCATGTCAGAAGCACTGCTGTATGTAAGTTGGTGATATATTAGTCTTCTACTGTCTTGGTTAATAGTTCTTTCGTGTTGTAATAGTAGTAACTACCAGTTACATATCTAAAAACTAAGCCTCTAATGTAATTGAAAACAACAAAACTAACATGTAATGTTATATCAAACAGCCATCTGATATTAGAAATTACAAGATTCTCAGTTATCTTGTTTTCACAAAGTTTTATTAAGCAACAAACTTCAGCCCTTGGCTTATATAGAAGAAGAACTATTGGAGAGCGGAAAGGCAAAAGGAATATAGAAGGACATAGATTATGAAGTTAAAGTATATTATAGTTATACGTGATTCCTTGACATGACATGTGGATACAATAATATATAGGGTAAATACGGAGAAAAGAGTTTATACTACCCAAGAGCACAAATAAAAGACATAACATACAGAGCAAGAGATATTCTGTTAATGAAGTCACAATTAACAGTTGGTTTTAATTTCAGGCATAAAGGTTGGGAAATGTTAATAGTGAAACCGTGAGGGAGAAAGGTTCCTTGAATCAGTCCAAGATGGGTTTATTCACCAATTGGTCAAGGTTGGTTAGTTGATTACGAGTTTTACGACAAAAAGCAGCTAGGCTATCTGCGCCAAATATCCGATAGAAAGTTAAAAGTAAATTTAGTAAAATTCATAAAAGGAAATTGAAGTAAAACAAAACAAAGTTTAAAACATAAATCAATGTTTACATCTAGTCTACAACGTTAAGAGAAAAACTACAACTACAGTAATTCAAGCTGTAAAGGACTTTCTGTAGCGTAACTGTAATTATCATAACTCGCCAGGAAGACAAACAGATAAGTACAAAAACCACCGCCAGTCACCTAACGTTGGCCTTTCCAGGCCTGGTTCCAAGTTATTTGACATTATGGCCATTTTCAAAAAGTAAAATAATAAAAAAAGTTTTAAGAGACGTGTAGCAAGATTTTAATAACAATTTGCTAGGTTAATTAATGGGTAGTTCAAACAGCAGCGTTAGTCACCTGAAGTTGGCCTTTCCAGTCCTGGTGTCGAGTTATTTAATGTTACGGCCATTTTCTAATTTAAAATCGAACTAGATGAACTCAGGGATGTATTAACGCATAGGCACACGAGGCACGTGCCTGGGGCGGCAAATTTTGACCAAAAACAAAAAAGAAAAAGAATGGACACCATTTTAAAATGTAGCCCCTGGTTATTAATTCCCCCTGCCATTTATGCCGCCCCAATAACCTCTTGAATCTGGACCCCCCCCACACACAGACACTCACTATTCTACCACACCGTCGGGTCGGTCGCTTCAAGTTTAAAAGATTTCTAACCTTCTCTCCCTGAGTCCCACCTAATACGCCTCGCCTCCCCCCCCAATTCAATGCTGCCAGTAAAAAGTTGCAAAGTGCTGATATGGACATCGGACTTGTAGTCGAGCTTTATGCTTCCTTGCTGCAGTTTGTGAAAGATTCAAGAGAACTGTTCGATCATTTTGAAGACAAGGCGATGTTGAAGTCCAGCATGAAGACGTACGAAATTAAGCGAAAAAGGAAGCAAAAATTTTCAGATGGTGACACCCAGGCAATAGAAAAAGGCAGAGAGGCATTAAGAGTAAATGTTTTCAATGTGATCATTGACAGACTTTGCTCAGAACTACAGCGAAGACAAACCGCTTATGTAGAAATCCACGCAAGGTTTGGATATTTGTTCAAAATAACAAATCTTGAACCCACTGATGTCATCAGTCAAGCTGGAACACTCTCGAAACTCTACCCCAATGATTTGGAAGTAAGCTTCGTAGATGAATGTCTACATTTCCGCGCACATCTTGTGAGTATGAAAGTGCAAAATGATGACTCTTCTGCGTTAGCAGTATACAGAAATCTGCGAGCTAAAGGACTTCAAACTGTATATCCAAACCTGGATATTGATATGCGCATGTTTCTGTGCATTCCAGCAGCTAATTGTACATCAGAGAGATCTTTCTCGGCTCTCAAACGTGTGAAAAATTATTTGAGATCAAGAACGGCAGAAGATAAACTAAATGCCCTGTCACTCCTCGCCATTGAAAGTAATATTGTTTGTAGAATAAACTATGACGATGCAATAAACATGTTTTCGGAACAGAAGGCCAGGAGAAAGCCTGTATATTCAGCCGCAGAATAATATTTAGTGATAATTGATTTTGATGTTTCATTTTTTATTGTGTTGATTTTGAATGATAACAACTGTGTTTGTCTGTTGTTGTGATGGTGATGCTTAATGCAAGTTGTGGCACGGAGGGGGGGGCGGCAAAAGTATCAACCTAACCTTGTGCCTAGGGGCGCCGAAATCCTTAATACATCTCTGGATGAACTGTGATTTTTAATAAGGAACCACATCAAAAAAGGTGTAATGTATAAATTAAAAGCTTAAATGGAAGTAAAAAGATTAATGGCCTTTAAAAAACTAAAAACTTTACCAAGGTGGACAGTATCACCATCACCAATAACACTATTTAACGTTATGGACAAATCTTGGGACAGAAAATGTTTAAAATGACGCCGTCGTTGAGAGTCGTGACGATGACAAGAAAGTAAAATGTGGCTTATTGTGATCTGAGTGTTACACAGACTACACGCTGGCGCATCAGTTTCAGGAAAAAGAAAACGATGAGTTAAAAAACTGTGACCAATGCGTGGTCTAGTTAGAACAACTTCCTCTTTCCGATCCCAACGGAAGCAAGATGGCCAAAGTCCAATATAGGGTTTTATTTGGAAAAGCTTGTTTTCGCGTTGCTCACTCCAAGTTCCTATAGAAAAGAACGGGAAAGTGTCGACCCCACACGAACTTGGAATCTCCTGTCCATTAAATTTTTTAAATAAAAATGGGAAAATGGATACGTAATCCATATATACGGTGTTCTCGCGAAATGCCATACCTTCATGTTTTATCATAAGCCTTTTCAATGTCAAAGAATATTGATACAAGATGTTGTTTGAGAAAGGCTTCTTTGATTGACATTTCAAGTAGAATCAGGTGGTCCATGGTGGAGCGCTATCATCAGAACCCACACTGGGTGGGCGAGAGGAGGTTGTTTGATTCGAGGAACCAAACAAGACAAGCATTAATAATCCTCTCTATTGTCTTACAGACACAGCTCATCAAAGCAGTTGGACGGTAGTTTAAAGGAATCTTGAGATTCTTCCCAGGCTTAGAGAAAGGTAGGACAATAGCCTGGCACCAGGCATCAGGAAAAAACATTATCCTGCCAGACCTGGTTAAAAACAATCAGAAGAATAGCAAGAGAAGCAGAAGATAGATGGCGCAGCATGTCATAGTGTATACGATCAGGTTCAAACGATGTAATGCCAAATCAATGAAGGGCCAGTTTGAGTTCCACCAGTGTAAAGGGACAATTATAATCATAGAAACAATCAACTCGAAAGGAAAGAGGTAATCATTCTGCCCGAGTCTTGATTACTAAGAAGGTGGAAGAAGAAGCAGAAATGTTAGATACCCGGCAAAAGCTTTCACCTAGAGTATCGGCGATGTTCCAGGTATCAGCCATCTCTTGGCCATCAGAGAGTAAGATCGAGGGGGGGATAGAAGTGTAGTGCCCACTGACCTTTCGAATCTTGTCCCATGTGACTTTGGAACTGGTAATAAAGATATGCCAGTTGTGAACTTAATTCAAGATTCATTCTGGCTTTGACGTCTTACCCACCGAGCATGTGCACGGACCTACTGGAAAGCGATGCAGTTAGAGAGTGTAGGATATCGACAGAAAGTATCCCAGGCCCGTTTTCGAGCCTTCCGTGCCATGTGGCAGGCAGGATTCCATCATGGACGAGGATATAGTGGAAAACATGTCGAGGATTTAGGAATACAATGAGCAGCTGCTTGTATAATACAGCCAATTACCATGGCCACAAAGTCATCTATTGATGGCTTACAGACGATGGTAGGATCATGTTCTGCGAGAGCAGTAAAAGTGGACCAATCTGCCTGATCCAGCTTCCACTGGGGCACGTGGGTCGGATGGCATCCACCACAGCCAGTCTCTCTCAAAATTATAGGAAAATGATCACTACCTCATGGATTAGTGTCAACCGTCCATGAAAAATGTGAAAATAATGAAGGGGAGCAAATTGAGAGATTAATAGCAGTAAAGGGCTGACTAGGTGCATGAAAATAATAAGAAGAACCAGTATTGAAAAGAGAAAGGTTGTGATCAGAGAGCATACGCTCTACAGAGCGACCCCTCCCCTATAAATATCAAAACTTCTCCAAAGGTGATGATGTCCAGTAACTTCCCCTAGGATGAAAAAGGGAGATGGCAACTGTTCAATGAGAGAATAAGGTCTGATTGATCATATGTCACTCCAGGCGACAGGTAGAGAGAACAAACAGTGATGGTATGACCCAAGGAAACAGGAATAGCCACGGCCTCCAAGGGTGTGTCGAGTGTCAAAGACAGGATAAGCACATGCTGATCAACCAACAGTGCCATCCCTCCATGCACTCGTCCATCACACAGCCTGTCATTTCTCTATCAAGAAAATCGCAGAAAGGTGATTGTATCGGCATGTTTCAAAAATATTTCCTGCAAGGAAACACATACAAGATGGTAGGAAGCAATCAATGTTTTGATTTATCCAGATTAGAACGTAAACATCGAGAGTTCCATTGTATCAAGGTTGATCATTTTTATTTACGTGTATGGGAATTGGGTGGAGAACCATTCTTTTTACGACCACGCCTTTTTCCTGACTGTCCTTATCTGAGGGAGGTCTATCGACCTCCATGGATCCTGCTCTAGGTCATGTGGGCAGATCTTTGCTGTTGGAAGAAGATTCCAGTGATTGAGGACGTGAACGAATGATTGTTTCGTATCTTGGGGTAGGAGAAGATGTATCCGAGGAAATGCCCATACCGGGAACCAAAGGATGTAGATCTTGGGTTTTGTTGGAATATATGTAAGGGACAGAGATGGTTGTTGAAGTTGATCCATTAACATTTGTAACCATGGAGGTCAAAAGACTTTTCATTTGTTTTAGAAAAATTCTTTTGGAGGCACAGAGAGAGCTGTCTGCACTCCCACTGTAGTTGTGGAATGAAGTGCAGCAACATATGTCTGAGATGAAGTGGTGGACAGCAATTTTCGAGCCTCAGGATAAGTAATGTTATGAATAGTTTTCAAAATCTGCACTTCTTTTCTTCCAATTATTTCGGGCAAGAACGAAAGTAGGTCAGGTGAGATCCATTGCAATTGACGCAATGAGGGTCTGTTTCACACTCATAGGCATCATGATACTTGCCACCACAACGAGTACACATCAGGGAACAATGACATGACGTCTTTGAGTGACCAAACCTCTGACATGGGAAACATTGGAGAAGGTTTGGAATGTACGGCCAAACACTGCAATTAAGAAAGCCTGTCTTGATGGTGACATGTAGACGTGGTGATGTAAATGTCAGAACGAGGATATTGGTCGGCATTGTAATTCTATCTTTGTGAGTGGAGATACGTCTCACTGCAGGAACTCCTTGGGTGGAGAAACCAGCAAGAATCTCTGACTCGGGGATGTTCTTCAGATCCCTCTCAACAATAACACCTCGTGATGAATTCAAAGTAGCATAAGGTGTTACCTCAATAGGTATATCCTCAACTGCCTTTGAATGCACGAGGAGTTCACTGTGTTGAGATGTGGATGTTTCTACTAATATGTCACCAGATTGAAGCTTCTTTACGACTTTGGAGAGACAGTAAGTCCCTCCAGTTCCTTCTGAATAAAAAAAGGGAGACATTTACCCAAAAGGTTTGTCTGAAAAAAGAATGTAGGATAAGAAAATGAGGTAGAACAGGTGGTACATATGTTGAATATTGCTGCTCAGAAACTTCAAGACGTGGTTGTTTACGTATGGACTGTTTTTTTACTATTTTATTTAATTTTTTATTTGGAGGTTCCATAATAAAGGAAGGGAAATTTCGGTGCCCACTGACCCCACCCACCATGGAGCCATACGAGGGGACGCACTGCAATAACAAACAACGCTAGCATCAGATACAATGTCCACAACACCTGCTGAGAAGATCCAACACTGGTAATTATTTGACCCATGGGGGAGCCACCCCAAGGTCGCCTGACTAGAGGAATTCAAGGCCAAAGTGGAATGCTTGGATTGGACCCCTCAACCACCAGGATCATCTCCTCCCCTTCACGGGTTGCCATGCACGGCAAACACATGGGTGGATGTTTATATCCCAAAAAAAGTAAATTGAAAGAACAGAACCTTCCATGGGAGGTCCCCTCACCACGTACAGGAATTCACACTGAGGGGATTGGTCAAGGAACCTACTAGAAAAAATGCTATCTTAGATTTATTTTAAATTTCTAATATAGAAATGATTAAGAGAGTGGAAATTGGGAAACATACAGATACAAGTGATTATTGCTGTGTTAACTTTGATATTTAGCTGTGTATGAAAATCAGGAAAAATGATTTAAAATTTCAGATAGACAGACAAACTTTGTTGTGAATTGTGTTAAACAAGTTACCTGGAGACACTGAGCGAATAGAAAAAATGTTTAAAGAGAAAAATGTCAATATTCAAAACAAATATATTCTGCATAGAAAAAGGGGATAGCTGAAAGAAAAAACATGTTCACTCTGTAAGTGTGGATAATAAATTAACTGAGAATTAAGAAGACTGGCTTGATGGAAGAAAGCAAAGAATTGTTATAAATAGAGTTCAGTCAAACTGGATTAATGCTGCAAGTGGTATACCCGAGACTTAGGACTATTGTTTTTTGATTTACATCTGAGACATAGATGAAGTAATTGTCAATAAATTACTTGAATTTGCAAATTATATTAAGGTCTTGGATGATGGTAGCTGTGAAGAGGATGCTGCTGATTTAAAAAAGGATTTGGATCATTTAGTGAGTTGGGTGAATATCTGGCAGAGGGGTTTTAATTATAACAAGTACAAGGTAATGCATGTGAGTTATCATAATTTGAATTATAAGTGTACTTTGGATAGCAGTAACCTAAACAGTGTTATAAAAGAAAAGGATCTTGGTGTAATAGTCATTTAATCTCTAAAGCTATCTAAGCAGTGTGTTGTATTTAGTAGTAGAACAAAAAGAATGTTAGATTGTTTCTAAGAAATGTTGAATACAAGTCTAAAATGGTGACAGTTTTATTGCATAGGTCACTGGTTAGGCCACATTTGGAATATTGTGCTCTTGTGCTCCTCAACTTAAGAAATATACTGAATTGTTGGAAAGGGTTCAGAGGAGGATTACTAAAATGGTACCTGCAATGGATAGGTTGTCATATGAGGAGACATTTAGATCTATAAAATTGTTTTCTTTTGAAAAAAGAAGAGTTAAAAGGGATCTGACTAAAATGTTTCAAATTTTAAAGGGAACTGATAATGATGATGTATCAACATCTTTCATGCTTAACAGTGAGAATTACAAAACAAAGGGACAAATATAGATTTAGGTAAGATAGAAGCCATCTTCAGCTAAGACAATTTTATTTTTTAAAATAATGTGGTTGGCCTATGGAATGGGATGTCTTTGGATATTATGGAGATAGTAAATTTGAGTGAATTTAAAATAAAACTTGATGGATAAATGAATGATAAGTCTGGCTTTAAAATTGTCATTAGTTTGGCTTATAGGATTGGACAGCCAAGATGGACTGACATGTCCCTTATCTTTTCAAAACATTGTTATATTTCTTTCCTATACAACCAAACAGTCACCTATTGTCCTGTAAAACCATTGCACTGCACTATTGATTAGAGAGAAGCTAATGAATAAAAATGTTAAATTTATTTAATATCTAATGCATTTATATTCCAACCTAATTTTCAGTCCAGTCCACATACAACTTATCAAGAAGTTTGGTCTAGAATTGACAAAAATCCCAATTCCCGAATGATTCTTGGCAAATTAGAAACAGATGAAATTATGGATAAAGTACAAGAAGGAACCCATGTCATCATTACAGACACGATAACAATAAAGGGTATTCTGAGTAGGCGTTACAGTCAAGGAAAATCTTGTCAGTTTCACATTTCTGCAAAAACATTTCATCAAATGACTCTTGTCATGATTATGAAGAAGGGACTAGAACAATATATCAGTCAAGGTATAAAACAAAGGTACAAAAATACTTTATAATTTAGAAATTAGCATCTAATGGTCCAGTTAATATCAATAGTTTGTTATTGAAACAACAGTTCTCCTTCCTGGAAAAAGGAATTTTGAGGTTTCTTGTCATTAATGCCAATATAATTAACACTCCTACGAAAATTGGGGCCTAATAGGCCCCAGAGCAACTTGAAAGGTTATTAATATTAGGCTAATAATTTTGTATTTAAATGAAATTGCCATTAACTGACCCTATCCCTTTATATTTTAAGGAGCAATAATATATTGACTTTTCAGACATTTGCGAAATAATATTTAAAAAAAAAAATCAAAACATCCACTAAGGGTATCACTTTAGTGGATGTAAATATTTTTTTCGTAGAAGTGTTAACTAAATCTGAATCAACAGATAATAAAATTAAAATCAAAATGTTTATGTTATCAAACTAATAATCTCTTTTTTGGAACTGATTACTAAGACATATAAAGATGAAACATGAGAAACATCTATTCATTTGTTAATCAAATTCATAATATCACATCTGACAACAAAACTACGTGATAACAATTAAAGAGACTAAATCATTTAAATACTTCTACAGACTTGAAGATTGTCACTTGTGATAACACTGTGTCATAACAGTTAATAGGATTAAAGGATTTAATTACTTCTATAGACATGAAGACTGTCACTTGTGATAACAGATAGTGACTCTAAATGATTTAATTACTTCTACAGACTTGAAGACTGTCACTTGTGATAAGAACGCTGTGTGATAACAGTTAGCAAGACTAAAGGATTTAACTACTTCTACAAATGTATTGACTGCCCCTTGTGATAACAACACTGTGCCATAACAGTTAGTAAGACTAAATAATTTAATTACTTCTACTGACTTGAAGACTGTCACTTGTGATAACACTTAGTGAGAATAATGATTTAATTACTTCTACAGACTTGAAGACTGTCACTTGTGATAATAACACTGTGTGGTAACAGTTAGCGAGACTAAAGAGTTTAATTACTTCTACAGACGTGAACATTGTCACTTTTGATAACACTGTGTGATAAAAGTTGGTGAGACTAAATGATCTAATTACTTCCACAGACTTGAAGATTGTCACTTGTGCTAACAGTTAGTGAGCCTAATGGATTTAATTATTTCTACAAATATATAGACTCACTTGTGATGACAGTGAGACTAAATGATTTAATTACTTCCACAGACTTGAGGACTGTAACTTGTGAAAACAACACTGTGTGATAACAGTTAGTAAGACTAAATAATTTAATTACTTCTTCAGACTTGAAGACTGTCACATGTGATAATAACACTGTGTGATAACAATTAGTGAGACTAAAGGATTTAATTACTTCTACAGACTTGAAAATTGTCATTTTGATAACACTGTGTGATAACAGTTAGTGAGACTAAAGGATTTAACTACTTCTACAAACATATAGACTGTCACTTGCAATAATAACACTGTGATAACAGTTAGTGACTCTAAATGATTTAATTACTTCTACAGACTTGAAGACTGTCACTTGTGATAACAGTTAGTGAGACTAACAGATTTAATTACTTCTGGAAAAGTATAGACTGTCACTTGTGATAACAGTTTGTGAGACTAAAGGATTTAATTACTTCTACAGACTTGAAGACTCACTTGTGATAACAACACTGTGTAATAACAGTTAGTAAGACTAAATGATTTTATTACTTCTACAGACTTGATGACTGTGACATAAAACTATTTATTTTAGTTATAATTTTAACAGTAATTCTATAATTGGAAATATAAAAAAAGTGAAATTAAAAAGCATTCAGTATAAACCAAATAGATCAGTTTCACCAGAGAAATGTAAATTGTGTATATCAGCAACTTTTTCAAAGTTTCCTATATTATTTCTTTTCTATAAAGAATAATTTTATGTCTAAAATTAATAAGTGATATAGCAAACTAACTTGTTGAATTCGTTTTTTCAGGGTGGACTACTTTGCCCAGAGTCATTTATTCAACCACTGGGTAAATGAAATCACCACAAATATGACAAAATGTTATGTTCGCCAAAGTTTTGGCCACAGTTTTAAACCTCTCAATGTCAATGATGTGGGTGGCTTGTTTATCCTTTGGCTATGTGGTGTCCTAGCATCTACTGCCGTGTTCTGTGCTGAATATACTTTCAGTCAGGGATGCACCAAATATTATCCAAACTAAATATACTTTTCATCAGAGATGCACCAAATGTTATTAAAACAGAATATACTTTCACTCAGAAAAGCACCAAATGTTATCCAAATTGAATATACTTTTTATCAGATATGCACCAAATGTTATCTAAACTAAATATACTTTTCATCAGAGATGTACCAAATGTTATCCAAACTAAATTTACTTTTCATCAGAGATGCACCAAATGTTATCCAAATTGAGTATACTTTCAGTCAGAGACACACCAAATGTTATCCAAATTGATATACTTTCGGTCAGAGATGCACAGAATGTTATCCAAATTGAATACATTTTTGGTCAGAGATGCAGCATCTGTTTTCCAAATTGAATATACTTTTGGTCAGAGATGCATCTTATGTTATCCAAATTAAATATACTTTTGGTCAGAGATGCAGCATCTGTTTTCCAAATTGAATATACTTTTGGTCAGAGATGCATCTTATGTTATCCAAATTAAATATACTTTTGGTCAGAGATGCACCAAATGCTATCAATACTGAATACACCAAACATTATTTGTACTTAATGTACCTTCCTTCAAAAGTATCCTGAGCCTCATTACTTCAGTAATGTCGAGAAGTATTAAGGACTGTTTCACAATGTAAAACTAAATCAGAAACATGTCTATGCAGTTTTTACCTAGCTTAATCCTGATATGCAACTTTAGG
Source organism: Carcinoscorpius rotundicauda (assembly GCA_011833715.1). Lineage (NCBI taxonomy): Eukaryota > Metazoa > Arthropoda > Merostomata > Xiphosura > Limulidae > Carcinoscorpius > Carcinoscorpius rotundicauda. Next base: position 159,739 of record VWRL01001537.1, on the reverse strand, counting down.
ATTTCTATCATTGGTTAATAATTAGCTACTTACTCTTACATTTTCAGTTATATTTCATCCTTTCTCTATATAGTCTATTCACTAACAGACTTAGGATGAGATGAACTTACAGGAGTCAAAACAGAAACCTTTGAACAGAATAAATGGTAAAAAGTATTTAAGCTGAAAACAAAAGTTCAAGCTATAAAGCACCAGGATGATATTAAATAAAAAATATACAGAAAATAAACTTTAATTCTAATGAAATAAATGTAGATTGTGTTCAACATTATATAAAGAAAAATTAAATTTGATGTTTAAACATTTGATGTATAAAGTTTCTATTGCAACAGTTAAAGTATAATTACAAAGAAATTGCTAAATACACAAAATAGAGCAAATAAAATATGAAATATTACATAGAATGATATTTTTAACATTCAACATTTCATGAAAAATTATTAGAAACTGGCTTTAAGATTCATACACTACACCTTCAAACATTTGTTTTCAATAATAATTTATACTTTATGTTACTTTCTATACCCTAACTATGTGGGGTACGTCAACTGACCAACCTCGTAATCATCATAGAAAAATTAGGAAATTAATATAAGTTATGTTTGTTTTCATACTAGAATGATTATCCCCCGCTGGTACAACGATAAGTCTGCGGATTTACAAAACTAAAATAAGCTTTAGTCTCATAATGTTGTACATTTATTATTTTTTTATTATATTGACCTTTTATTCGTACCTAGCTAACATTACATTATGTGCATTGACTCAGTGCACGTGTACTCATGTTACTGTATCCGATAATATGAAACTGATACGGTTTTGGCTGTGTGTTAGTGGAATAATATTTTGTAATATGAAGCAACATTTAAATCGCCCCCCAATAATATAGCGGTATGTCTGCGGACTCACAGCGCTAAAAACCGGCACAACTAGTTCATTGTGTAGATTTTTGTTTAATTCCAACACAAACAAACAAGCACTTAAATTATTATACATTATGCATGTATATAGATTCTTTTCGTTTAGAATTACGTTATGCAACTTATTTTTTTTTCTTAAAATATAGAATAATATATAAACAATTAAAGCAAATAAGTATTTCTTCTCGCCACGACCTTTGTACTTGATTGTTGCTGGACAGAAGTTACTAAGCATTTTAAAATTTCGTACATTGAGGATATCAAACACAATTTTTTAGAGTTTATATATACAGTTGGATAACCAAAAAAGTAAAAAGATATGAAGTTCTTACTTTATGTTCTAGCTAGGCAATAATGGTAAGCCTAGTATGGTGAGGTGGATAAGATATTAGACTCGTAATCTGATGGTTGCGGGATCAAATCCCCGTTGCACCTAACATTCTCGTCCTTTCAGTGGTGGAGGCGTTATAAAGTTCGGTCAATCCCACTATTCGTTGGTAAAAGAGTAGCCCAAGAGTTGGTGGTGGTTAATGATGACTAGCCGTCCACCCTCTAGACTTACACTGCAAAATTAGAAATGGCTAGCGCAGATAGCTTTGAGCAAAATTCTAAATAATAATGGTAATATGAATTCATATTATGCAAAAAAATTATAGACTTAATATTTTATCATTACAAACATCTATTTTTAACGAGTGTTATATTCAGTATTCCACATTTAGGTGTGTTCTTTTAATATTTACTTTTAAATTAAGAATTTAACTCACATATAATATTAAAGTTTGAATTATAATCTACAATTTCATTATAAAGTTATTGACATAAATTCATAAATTATTAGTCCAATAAATATTTGAAAGCAAGTTAACAAATGGCATGGCCTTTGAACTCTGACCCTTCACGTTCCTGCTGATGTGAGATGATTTCAACAGTTTGTATTATTTACAACTAAAAAGAAGTAGATAACTACTTGAACTATGTAGGCGTAGATTGAATTCGTTGCTTTATGCTGCTAGCAATGGGATTAGTATTTATACTAAAATGTGATAGCTAAAAAGTAAGGACACATAGCAGATGTGAGTAGGCGCTCGCGTTTAGACCAGTATTCATTAATAGCTATTGTTACTAGCTAAAATATATTTTAGAATTATTTCCCTTATTTAGAAATAATAGCGAAATACAGGTAATTTTGAAAATTATCTTAAAGCAGATTTCAAAATTTTAAATATAACAATTTGTAAAAGTTGACATGACAAACTTTTTTTTTAATAATTAGAAAAATAATACTTGTATTAACTGTACAAAGTTTGCAGTGCTGAAAATTACGAAATGTTCTAGAAACTTCACGTGGCTCTTGAATGCAAAGCAAGTAAGGCTAGTGAATGAAATCCTGAAGATTTATTCTAGAGGAGCAGGTTGCTGAGGATAAAACAAAATATATTTTATTATGAGTAAATGTCATTAGCTTAAATTCACCGTTTGACGTCACCTTAATTAGCTCATGAGTGAAATACTTAGCTATAAATACATGACAACAGAGTTTAAATAAATCGCTTCACGGAGTGCTGTAGCATGGTAAGTTTTTTTATTTTTAATATCTACATATAGCATGCAGGTCGTGAACGCTCCATCCCTGATTAGAGGATGAAACCATACAGTGCAGCAGTTTGGCATTATTTCTTGTAATCATAAAACAACCAAAACAGAAATCTCACTAACTTGCTACTTTTAATTTTTCATGCTGAATTGTTGATAACAGAATATAAGTAGTTTTTGATTAATTAAATGGTTTCCACAGTAAAATTATTTAATTTAGTCTTTCTTCAGTTATAGAAGTTGATACTAGATAGCGCTATCCATGGAACAGGAAATAGGTGATAATGCATGGAACAACTACTGGTTTTAAGTGATTTTCATGTCACTTATAAACCTATAAGCGTTTTAAAACATTATTCGTTAGTTAATTCAAATTAATTTTTATAAGTTTTAACGCACCCTACTTCCTAAGCAGTAGTTTTTTTTTTCGTTACACTACGTTACACATATCGTGTGACATGCGGGAAACTGGATGCAATTTATGAATAAGTAATTTACTTGTTCATCATTCAATACACTATGTTAATATTGAAGTTGCGCTTTGTCTTGACACGATGTTATAGTTCGTTCTGTCACAAACCTGTGTTTGCTTCAGTTTTAATTTGCGTAAATGAGCAGTGTTAATTATATAAACCTAATTAGATTACCATTTAATTATTTTTTAGGAACAAGACTATGGTATTACTTTCCACAACAGTTTTTTTTTTTTGCAAAGGTCCTTTTAGCATCAACGAATTGTTTGGTTTGTTTAGAATTAAGCACGAAGCTACACAATGGGCTATCTGTGCTCTGTCCACCACAGGTATTGAAACTCGGTTTCTAGCACTGTAAGTCCGCTGTGCTACCAAGGGCAGAAGTGTTAAGCATTTTATAAATTTAAAGAAGCATTTTATTATTTTATAGTCTAGCTTTTCATGAAAAATGTTCAAATTGTTTTTAATTATTTTATTCGTTAACAAGTATTTTATTCTCTCGTTGTTCACTCAGGAGTGTTGAGAGATTTTTTTAGAATCTCTAACCTGGCTAAAGCTAATTAAATTATTAAAGTAGAGTGAAAGAAGTAGTGAGTTGCTTTTTATTATATTTTGTTTGTATGGAACACTGTTTAAGTGTCGACCACAATGAATTATTTTTCCCTACCATGTTACTAACTCCATCACTGGCAAAACCAGTACAATTATTCAGACTCAATTCTCTTTTCTCAAGCTGAGATAACAGTGCTTCGTAAAGAACTTCTCCAGTTGTTGAAACAACTGGAAAAAGTCCCAAAAATGATGTTTTCACCATCCCATCGTCTTCATCATGATATCTTGCACAAAACGCCGCACGTTTTTATCATTAGAAATGTCAGTAGACTCATTAGCAAGCAAAGTGCAATTCTTGTTTCTCACTTTGTTCATTACTTCGTTTTCTAAACAAGGAGTAATCACGGTTTGAATGAGCACTTAGTTTGGTGCAATCGAAGATTTTCGAGACAACTTCCTTTACCATGCTTTTTGATGTCATCACCAATGTAATCAATACCATTAACAGAGCAGTGAAAACACACCGCAATCGCGAATTCTATTTCACATTTTTAAAAATCCTTATAAACTTTTGATGTTGTCTGGAAAATTGATAGTACTGCACGAGGAAAGAATGGTACTTCTAACCTTATGTTCTTTTGTCTCACAGTGTATCTATAAGGTGGCGTTTCTGGGACACAGATTTTTCATACATACTTTACAATATATCTGCTCATTGTCATCAGTACTCTTACTCAGGATGATACTTTCTTGCATTTTCGTAATCTTCCACTTCGGCATTTCCATATATTTGTTACTATATTTAATAAGGCGAGCGACAGAAGGCCTACTTGCTGTTGAATTACACATCAAACTTTACACAGCGCTAGTTGATTGGTTTGGTCACACACAAACAACGTTGCTTTAGTAACGATATACTGTACGTTTGCGCGACGTGATGCGGAGTGCGAAAAGAGATGGCAGAGTATGTGACTGATTATGTCAAAAGTATAGCTTAGTTGTACACATAAAAAAATTAGTAAGGCCCAGAATAATGTATTTTCTCGTATTTAGTCTCAAAACTTCGAGGTTAAGGCCAAATTAAAACCAAAATTTTGTTTCAGTACCAAATCTTTATTTCGGAACCAAATAACTTTGCTCAGTACCAAATTTGCCTAATTTTGGTCGTAAAAATTACTAAATGGCAACCCTGTTATCAAGTTCATATTTTTACATACTTTTTCACTGACGTCGTTTCTTTACAACAGTTGATTCACCACTATTGTTACACTTCTAACCAATACAACTTGTGTAACAACAATAAATGGAATCACAGCATTATTGAATAATTGCATACAGTAATTAAAAAGTTGTTGTTGTTTTGAATTAAGCACAAAGCTACACAATGGGCTATCTGTGCTCTGCCCACCACGGGTATCGAAACCCGGATTTTAGCGTGTGAGTCCGCAGACATACCGCTGAGCCACTGGGGGGCAGTATTTAAAAAGACAAGATAGTAAAATAAAAACTGAACTGTGATTAAGAAACAAAATGTCATAGCAAATCGTTTCTCACATTACTTGGCCCGACATGGCCATGTGTGTTAAGGCGTTCGACTCGTAATCCAATGGTCACGGGTTCGAATCCCGGTCGCATGAAACATGCTCGCCCTTTCACCCGTGTGGGCGTCATAATGTTACAGTCAATTCCACTATTCATTGGTAAAAGAGTAATCCAAGAGTTGACGGTGGGTGGTGACGACTAGCTGCCTTCCCTCTAGTCTTACACTACTAAATTAGGGAACGGCTAGCGCAGATAGCCCCCTAGTAGCTTTGCGCGAAATTCAAAACAAAACAAACAAACTCACGTTCCATTCCTCGGGTACTTCGACCAGTACAAATTTTTATAAATATTTTAATTGTATATTCACTTTAGGTCATTCTGTAAATGTGAATTAAATTCTTGAAATGAAAAACAGAAACTAGACAATTAGTAAGTAACATTCACGTTACTCTAAAACCTGTGAGAGGCTCAGTGATTAGTATTAGCAAAGACTCGGCTGTTTCAGGTAGCGTTGTATTGAGAAAAATGGAAAAAGTGAAAATTTTCCAATAAAAAAATCTTGTGGAAAAGTGTTCGGATTGTGCTGATACAAATAGTAACTTTTTATCTATTAAACGTGGTACCGTTCATTGAAAAAAACAACAGTTTTTTAAACTCCATATCTTAAAGCTATATTTATACACTGAGTTTAAGTAGTGGAAGAGAGAAATGAAGACCTTTATTAAGGATTGATTTAAACTGATTATTCATATTACAGTTACTTAGGTTAACAATTTTGTCGCCAGAATGAAACTAGGAATGAATGCTATTAGTCAGTCAACTCTGCCTCACATTTTCGACATGTTCACGTCGAGCAATTTGTCTTCGGTCCACTGGTTCCACTTATTTAGTACAGGAAACAAAACAATAGTCTCTTTAAACAAATTTTATAAGCTAATGAATTTGGCAAATTGCCGTTTGATTCTATAAATTGAAGAAACTTTGGAATGACGTGTCGAAGCTTGCATTTTGAAAGAAAGCAAATGTAAAGGTTTACTTTTTTAAGTTCCATTACAGGCAACAGTTTATTTATATATGACCATATAAAGACATTAGCAGTCGGTATGCTCGAAGGTAAACAATGTTTGACGATTAATTGGATAACTATATTAAAGATGAAGAAACAGTGTCATATAACATCAGGGACAGAGAAAGTTTTCGAAATTGTTCAGATTCCATCTTCAGTATTTAAAGTAAAATAAAAAAAATACATAAAAAAATACAAAAATAGTTCACGCACTTCAGATTTATCATCATACAATGATTCGCTGACCCAATATCAGTGTTACCATAACTAAGTCAGAAATAAAGATTTGTGGAAAAAGGCTAGGCCTCCAGAATAATATTTTTGTTTCTGAACGAAAAGGGTTACCTATTATTTTTACATTTTTTTGACAGAAAGTTTTAAGCCAGATTTTGGCATCATTACCCACGGTTGATCAATGTTTCATACGAAAATTACTAGGCTATCTTGCATTTCCAATGATGCGTGCGATCTTGAGATAGTTCCTTATCTACTAGCAGTGATATTACTGTCGAAGTTAATTGAGATTGTATTAACACTTTCACCATGAGAACTTTTCCTCAGCTAAATAAAATCCTCCGGCATTTGGCAGAATAAAATATTAAAAGGCTTAATATGTGATAAACGTGTCATATCAAAGATATATTTTACTTTTTTGTACAGCGTTTTCTGATTCAATTTTATAGTTTTAGGGAAAAATATACTGACATTCTAAAATTTCCTCACCCACATAATTGTTGAAAAAATATGCTTTAAAGTCCAGAGCATCACACAATCTTACAATTTATTTTTATCACTGCTACTAAATTATGCATCCTTTCAACTTTAAATGTTTGTTTCTTAGTCGCATCTGTTTGTGTATTTTAATCTAATCATAAAGCATATTGTAGTTCTTTCTATTTTTATATTTATATGATACAAATATATAATATATAAATCTTCGGACGACTAATATGATTTGTCACATCTCAAATTTATTCCGAGATCTACACCAACAAATCTTTATACACGTGATAGCGAAGAACGACCCTTTGTTCATACCCCAGGTACAATTTCAATGGCGCAGATAACCCAGTTGCTTTGCATCATAAGGCGCCAAACCAACCGACCAAACAACATTTTTTTAACTAATTCTAAAGGAGAAATTTTCTTTCTTATCACTTTGCTTTTAACATCTTTTGACTTTCCCACTGTAACCCATCAATTGGCGCAAACGGCTCTCGAGTAGCTTTACGCGAAATTAGAAAGAAAACAAAACCCCTCACTTAAAAGTTTTATATTTCTGTTATTTTCTCCTATTTTGCTCACTAATTTCGTTACTAAATTGAACCACCAGTATTGTTACATTACAACCAATGTGAAATGTGAAAGAAAACAATAAAATGGAACCACAGTAATATTGAATATTTGCGTATAGTAACTAAGGAGACGAGATATTAAAATAAAAACCGAACTCTTCGAAAAAAAGAAACATTTTCAAGAAGAAAGTTTCTCACTTTGCATTCTACGGATACTTCGACCAAGACAAATTGTAGGTATAAAGTTTTGTATAAATATTTTGATTGTATATTCACATACGGAAATTCTATAAATCCGAATTAAATTCATGAAATTAGAAACAAAAATTAGAAAATTAATAACTAACTTTCACGTTACTCCACAACCTGTGAGTGACTTAGTAATAATGGTTAACAAACACCAGGATGTTTAAAAATTTAGAAAAAATAAACGTTTTATAAGAAAGCAGCAGAGCTTTTGGCATCAAGATTACAAGGCAGAAATCTTGTTGATCACTCTGTTGAAGTATCATATTTCAGAAAGTGTGACCAACTTTTTGTAACCTTCTTTCAGAAGACAGACAGTTTGTTTACTGCCATGACATCCAAGGGCTTCTCAAAGAACTGGGTGTACCTTACTATAGTCCTGCTGAATGGAGACTCTTTTTAGACAGTTCAAAACGCAGTCTAAAGTGTGTTCTTTTACATAATGGGAATGTTTATGGAGCAGTACCTGTCGGTCACTCAGTGCATTTGAGGGAAGACTATGATGATATGAGAATGGTCATGGACTTATTAAAATATCATGAGCACAACTGGATCATTTGTGTTGACTTAAAGATGGTCAACTTTCTTCTTGAACAACAGAAAGGTTTCACCAAGTTTCCATGTTTCCTCTTTATGTGGGATAGCCGAGCACGAGACAGACATTGGGTCAAGAAGGACTGGCCTATTCGTGACACCCTTGAAGCAGGCATGCCAAATATCATACAAGACCCAATTGTAAGCAGAGATAAGATCATCTTTCCTCCTCTTCACATCAAATTAGGTTTGATGAAGGAATTTGTCAAGGCACTGGAAACCGAAGATGAATGTTTCCAACACATCATCACAGCTTTACCAGGGTTATCATTTGAGGAGATCAAAGCAGGCGTGTTTGATGGCCCACAGATTCGAACCCTAATTCGTGATGATCAGTTTGTTGCTAAGATGACCGCTTTAGAAAAAGCAGCATGGTTATCCTTTGTGGCAGTCGTTCAGAACTTCCTTGGAAACAATAAGGCGGAGAACTACAGTGAACTTGTGTACAGAACGCTCCTCGCTTTTCGTGATCTCGGGTGCAACATGAGCATCAAGCTTCATTTTTTGAACAGCCACCTTGATAAGTTCCCTGACAACCTGGGGGCTGTGAGTGACGAACAAGGAGAACGATTCCACCAAGACCTAAAGGTCATGGAAGAACGCTACCAAGGGCGCTGGGACAAAAGTATGATGGCTGACTACTGCTGGAGCATTAAACGAGATTGTCCAAATGAAATGTACAAACGCAAATTCCGACCTGAATAAAATACACAAACAAATTGATAAGCTATTCCTATAATTTCCTATAATAACGAAAAATTAAAAAATAAATAAAAATGTCAAATTGCATAAAATCTGTAGCTTGCAGACAAAAACCGACTTCAGATTTGAAATCAACACACTCAAATTGACTATAAAAAGGTCTTCTTTTAAATGCAACAAAATGAGTGTTCCCCACTTAAAATACTTCTTCAAAGCTTAGATGGTAAGGATGAATATTGGACATAAATTCATAAAAAAGTACAAAAGGCAGAATTATTTATTTTCATAATGAAAAAATTACTGAGTCGATAAAGAGTTTTTTTATCTTTCATGAGAAGGCCCTTTAGGTGTCCGTATGATGATTTGAAAGTGTAAACTAAATAAGGAATATTGAGTTTACATGGTGGATGAGAGAAGTGAAGACCTTCAGCTAGGACTGATTTACGCTATTTATGTTACAGTTACTGAGGTTAAGAATCTGGTTACCAGTATGAAACTAGAAATGAATACTGTTGGTAGGTCAATTCGGCCTCAAATTTTGGACGTGTTCACTTCGAGCAATTTATCTTCATTCCAATGGTTCCACTTGTTTAGTACTTCGGTGTAATCAACGCTGTTAACAAAGATTTTTAAGTAAGTAGTGTTCACATTGAACGTTTTAATTAAGTTGTCTATTCTGTTGATGTTTCGTTCGAAATGCTTGATCCAACTTTTGCTCCACTAAACATGTTCACCCTTTATGACGCGTGACTGGAGATATATTGTTACATTTAATCCAACTATACCTTTTTGAAACAGTGGTTGGTGAGTGATGATAACTAGGTGCCTTTCCTCTATACTTTCACTGATAACTTACCGACGGCTAGAGCAGATAGCCCTCATGTAGCTTTGAGTGAAATTCAAAACACACCAGTAATTTCTTTTGACAAGTATGATAAGCTAACCAATTTTGTAAATTTCAGTTCAGTTCTTTAAAGAGGAGAAACTTTGGAATGACGAGCCGAAGTTTGCATTCTAAAGAAAGCAGTTGTCAAGGTTGACCTTTTAAGTCCCATTTTTCAGAGCCACAGCGTGCAGGTAACAGTCATTTACATGTATGGTTATATCAGGGCATTAGCAATCGGTATGCTCGAAGGGAAATGATGTTTGACAATTAATAACATGTTAAGTACGAAGAAATAGATTCACATAACAAAAAAGAACAGAGATAAAGTTTTCAATTTTTACAGATTATATCTGCAGTGTTTTAAGCAAAATAAAAATAATACATTATTTCTAACTAAATAACTAAAATACATTGTATAAATAACGACAATTTAATAAAAACTAAAATACATAGGAAGTAAATTACTAACAATAAAAAATGTTGTACAAATTTTAAATGTTACAGTTGTAATGAAGACTACATGATATTCAGTGTTGGTTAAAGTTGTTTGATGTGGATGGATTCTTTAAGTACTAATCCCAGATCAGTGTTAGCCTTACAAAGGACATTTATATTTGATTGTTCATGTCTTGTTTATTCACGATGTTGGTGAGTAAACGAAAACCGTGAGTTACTCAAGTTTCCTGTTTTTTCATGAACAATCCCATATTTTATTAGGTCTTACTACTAGATGGCGTTCGGTTTTGTGAAAACAACATGCTCTGTACTCTTCGATGTAAAATATGGACAAGCCATGAACAAAGATAAATTCGGATATCTTTAGTCAGAAGAAATCCCAGGTGAATGATACGGGGTTCAAACTAATCTGGAATTAAAACGTGAGTTGTGAGTTATAAAAAAGCAGTTACCTTTCACACTATTGCTCTGTGCTTTTTGTTTTTTAACCTGTCTTTTAAACTTTTTTCTATCCAACTACGACTTGTGAGCACCTTACAGATGTTGAGTGTACACCTTTATATTGAATATTAAACTTTAAGTGAGAAATAGTTCTAAATCTGTAAGAACAGTTTTACTCAGAATTACTTTGTAATTTATAATTTTGTGACATTTATTTAGTGTTAAGTCACAAAGGAAAATGAAATCCAGTCCACATTAAACAAAGAACGTTATGTACTATTTGTATATATACCTATACAGTTGTGTTGTTTGTCCGTCTGTTCACCTGCCTCCTGTTAATGTCTGCTATTTCTCGTATTGAGTGTGAAAAGACAGTGATGAAGTCAAAGTTCAACATCAACTATTTAAATAACGGTAGAACGGGTATAAATATTGTTGACAACAAACACGATATTCTACACTAACTTGTTATGAATTAATAACACTATCATTCACATATGAACATGTGACGTAACGGTATGTTATTGTTGAGTGGTTCTTAGTATGACTGTAATACTGTATCATTACTTCTTGTAGTGATTGTTATAAGTAGGTTTGTGTCTGAGAGAAACATTATTAATAATATAAATGACTTAATATGTTAACTTATAAACTTTTCCCATTATGAGAAATGGAAGTTCTTCTATAATAGCTCCCCCCGCGGCTCAGCGGTATGCCTGCAGACTTCCACGCTAAAATCCGGGTTTCGATACCCGTGGTGGGCAGAGCACCGATAGCCCATTGTGTAGCTTTGTGCTGAATTCAAAACAACAACAACGATGCTCTATAATAAAAACTAACTTAGGAATACAGGTTTAGAAAGTTTGATAAATAACAGCAAAATATACTAGTTATACAAATTTATATTTATAAATATACTAGTTATACAAATTTATATTTATTGAATTTTGTTAAGTTTAGTAAAAACTATATTTGTCTTTGCTACAAAACTACCACACACATAATATCGTTTAATTTGTTCAATGTTATACTTCTAAAAATGTTTATTTTTCAATAAATTTTTTATTGATATTTTTATTAACGTATTTTGTACTTGATATAAAGTTGTTATTCCTGATTGATTTTAAATGTTATGTACATTATAATTTTTCATGTTAAATGTTGAATTTTATTTACATAGTTATATTTATATTTAATGGTTTGTTTTGATTTACAGAATTCTACCAAATGTACTACAACATAATTAGCTTCAAATTTACCCGCTGAAGTGTCAATGGAAACTATAACAAGAGACAGTGTTGAAAACGGATTTCTGTTCGTCTGCCAATTTTATTGGATGAATTCAGAATATTGGAAATATTTAGCTGACACAAACTTTATTTTGGAAAAAACAGTGAAATAAGATTCCCAAAACTGTTTGTTAGGCACCGTTTTGAAACAAAATTAATACTATACACACATGGAAAGTTATATCAAATCTGGTTTCATACTATATTCGATAGAATATATTTCTGTTCTCACATGACAGATATTCTTGTTCAGTTGAATATGCGAAAATATTTTTGCTCGCACAAGCCTTGAAACTCTCACCCATGTTTCGACTTGGTTCAGCTGCGTTGTAGCATGCATTGTTTTTTTTTTATTTTGTTTGTTTTTTGAATCTTGCCCAAAGCTACTCGAGGGCTATCTGTGCTAGCCGCCCCTAATTTAGCAGTGTAAGACTAGAGGGAAGGCAGCTAGTCATCACCACCCACCGCCAACTCTTGGGCTACTCTTTTACCAACGAATAGTGGGACTGACCGTCACATTATAACGCCCCCACGGCTGAAAGGGCGAGCATGTTTGGTGCAAAGGGGATTCGAACCCGTGATCTTCGGAGTACGAGTCGCACGCCTTAACAAGCTTGGCCATGCCAGGCCTTGTAGCATGTAAAGAAGTAAGCCCAACTTAAACACACTCTACTGTTATAGCTGGCAGCTGGTTTCCTATTTAAAGTAGGACACAGTCTTCAAAGTTGACAGAAAAGAAGCAACAGAAACAGGAAGTATGAGGAAAGTAAAGTATTTATCGGCAATATGTTTTCAGTGTAAGAAAATATTAGCATTAACACGATATCTTACCAAAATATACATAATAACAGGAATCACATTGAGAATCTCACATTGATTTGGAGGAACCTAGACGAGCACTTCTCGGAAAGTGTCCTCAGGATGATGTTGGAGTGTGACTTCTCTTCTTGAAGGAACACACTAGTGAGACAACGCACAAACTAGGCATACTCTTCTCCCATGTTGAAAGTACGGGTCACTAAGTTGGGTGTAAAAATGACATTCTTAACTGTAGATATGGTGGTCTGTCCACCTTTTTTCCCCTGTTGGTGGGAGGGACATCTTAGGAAACACAATACATATTAGATAGTCCAACTTCTTTTCTATGATAGGGTGGGAGCATCCTAGCGAACACAATACATCTAAACGGGTCCACCTTCTTTCCCATGATAGGGGGGGGGGAGCATCTGAGCAAACACAATTAGTCCACCTTCGTTCCCGGGATAGTAAAAGTTTTGAAGTTAGAAACAGTAGATTTAACATATTTTGTTTGTCTGTTTTGTATCGGAAATCAGGAACCGTGTGTATTAATTCAACTTCATTTCTCTTTCTGTTGGAATAACAGCTGCTCAATCTCAACTGAGGAACGAAGACGTTACGTAGAATTTCCTACTATTGTTGTGCCGTTAGAATTGCCATCTAGTAGTATATTAAAACAACATACCTTTGTTTTTTTCTCGTATCAGCTCAAATGAGCGGTTCAGTTTATTTCAAATTTTGCTGAAAGCTACTTGAGGAATCTCTGCTTTAACCATTCCTAAAGTTAAACCCACTGGTCCAATAAACATTGTAGGTTCTGAGCCACACCGATCTATTTACATCACAGGTGTACTACTGCTCAGTTATTTGATGTCTGTCGAATTTCGCAGCATGTGTGTATCGTGTTAGTTTGACACATACTTATTAAATTTACAATACTCTTGTTTTAAACTTTTAAAGTTTAGAACGTGGTATAATGTGGTTTTAAATTTACCTTTGTTTAGACAATCAGAATAACAGAAATAAAGTAAGCGTAATTATGTATTGGCCTACAAAAGTATACTGTTTCAGCTACCGTACGTTTCTGCACAAATATACATTTTAGTATTTAAATTTAAGTTGCATGTTTTAAAACATAGAGAGTAAAGGAGAAATACATTGAAAAAATACTGATTTCGAGCACATATCTGAGTTATAAAATTCTGTACTTGTGCATACGGGCTATTCTAATCTTTATTTAGACTTGCGGGTGGGGTCTGTAACCTTCAAACATTAACTTTTGAAAAAAAATCAAATGGCAGTATTAATATCTTCAAAATCCCTGTACTTTAGTATCAAAGTGAGGTACATGTGATTTGAAAAGATGTCAATGCATGTACCATTAAACCTATATGGTCAAAGTAAAAGGATATCTGTGTCCTGCTTATCTGAAAACCCAGTTTAAAACAGTGTAAGTCTGTAGACATGCCGCTGTACCAAAGGGTCCTGTTACATATTTATCATAAATGTTAGGTTGAATTAATTTTCACCGAATTGTTATAAATATTATTGATACCAATAATTTAAATAGCAGATAAAACTATACAGCTTTAATAAAAAATTATTCTTACAAAAACTAGTAATAGTGTGACTTACAATTTACACAACATTTTAGCCTCTATTATTTGGTGAAACTTAATATTCATTAATATTCTTCCTTTAGTATACGTTTATTTCAAAATAGAAAAGCTACTTTTATAACAGTAATTTTCAAATTTACTATTACCAATAATTTCGTCTCTGTCACACTTGTATATACAAAAGTTTGGATATACACAGCAAAACAATTGTCTAAGTAATTATCAAAACATTGTTTGTTTTGGAATTTCGCGCAAAGCTACTCAAGGACTATCCTCGCTAGCCGTCCCTAATTTAGCAGTGTAAGACAAGATGGAAGGCAGCTACTCATCACCACCCACCGTCAACTCTTGGGCTACTCTTTTAAGAACCAAAAAGAAATTTGCAAATTTCACTAACTTATCAAATTTATCAAAAAAGACTATTGGTTTGTTTTCAATTTGGCTCAAGGCTACACAAGGGTTATTCACGCTAGCCGTTCGTAATATAGTCGTGAAATAACAGAGGCACCTGATCATTACCAACTACCAACTTCTCGTTCAAAAACGATAAGTGGGTGAACATGTTTGGTGGAACAAACGTTGTTTCAAGCATTTCGAACGAAACATCAACAGAACAGACAACTTACTGAAAAAGTTCAATGTGTACTTTACTAACCTTAGTATCGTTGTTTCTAGTGTTGATTACACTGAGATACTAAACTAGTGCAACCAATGAAACGAATACAAACTACTCAACGTAAATATGTCCACAATTTGAGGCTGAATTGACTGACTAACAGCATTTATTTCTAGTTTCATCCTGGTGACCAGATTGTTAACCTAAGTAACTATAACATAAATAATCAATGTAAATCAGTAAATCGACTCAGTAATTTTTTTTAATATGAAAATGAAGAATTCTGACTTTTCTACTTTTTATAAATCTACGTCCTTACCATCTAATCCCACAATAAATATTTTAAAAGTGTCATTAAATAAATATATTCATGTTATATCGTCCGACAATATAAATAAAATGACTACTTGATCAAAATATTGATTAACTCTACCACATTATCAATGTCCCTTAATTAATTATCATCCAACGTGCGAAGCATTCCAAAGAGATTTGAGAGATCTTAGAAATAAAAATGTCGTAGACATTTAACTAATGACGAGACGAACATCTCGTAAACCATCATAAAATATTAAGTTGAGATAGTCGGTTATGTAGATATAATTATCCAAAATTTACTAAAATCACGAAGTAAAAGAAAAATTATTTAATAATATAACAACATAGTATTGACTATGTATTAACAATTGCAGCATTATTCAGTAAATCCTGTCTCAGCTGGAAACTGCAATAGGGTAGAAACCTGTGTAAGCCGAAAAACCTACATTTTGGAGAATTATCTTAAAATTTATCTTATAAAAAGGGCTGCTATAATGGCCCCCCCAGCGGCTCAGCGGTATGTCTGCGGACTTACACGCTAAAATCCGGGTTTCGATACCTGTGGTGGGCAGAGCACAGATAGCCCATTGTGTAGCTTTGTGCTTAATTCAAAACAACAACAACCTTCTATAATGCGTAACCTGCGTAATGCGGACGGAAATCTTTCATTTACCTTTTCTATCAACAAGTAGGATTAGAACCTAAGTAAGGCGGAAAAAAAGTGTTTTTGATTAAATATCAATTTATTTAAATTTTAATAAAATCTTGTTTAATTAATAATTTGTTTAAATATTAATAAACTCTCGGACATTTTGTCACAGAAAGTATTGGTTAAATATATTCTGTTCTTTTTTCCTGCTATCATTATTCCGGAGGTCACTATTCGAAAGAACGATTTACTGTACTTTTGGTCGCACTTGCTGACGAAAAAGTAGAGAAACCATGTGTAAAAGTGAAAATCCGCGCTGTTTCAAAAATTTAAGGAAGAATCATCTTCTTGTGGAATGAAAAGCGAAAAATAAAGCGTAAATAAGAAGTGTTATATTCGAGGAGTCTTTGAACAAATTAAACAAATTAATGGAACAAGACAAAAGGAATACTCTACTTTTCCTAGATAATGCAACTTGTCAACCAGAATTTCAACTTTCAAATGTTTGTCTAGTTTTTCTACCTCCGTGTACAACATCAGTTCTACAGCCACTAGATAATGGAATTATACAGTATATAAAACTGAAATGCAGAATATTGATCTATTTTATTAAATACTTGGACGATTGTAAGAGAGCATCTGAAATGACCGTGAAAATTGACGTCTTAGCAGCATTTGCATTTTTAAGTTATTCAGTCAAATGTGTAAAACACGAATGCGTAATTTTTGATAATGGCTGAGATTGTGGAAAAGTTGTTTGTTGTGTTTTTTTTTTTTGGAATTTCGCACAAAGCTACTCTAGGGCTATCTGTGCTAGCCGTCCCTAATTTTGCAGTGTAAGACTAGAGGGAAGGCAGCTAGTCATCACCACCCACCGCCAACTCTAACAAACTGATGAAACTGATTTAAAATCTATAATAAAATCGCAAAACGGTAACAGTGTGAGAGAAAATGAACAAAATGAAAAAAGACAGTGAAGAAATAGAAATTCCTACTTCATCGCAATTGTCAAGTTATAATAACGCTATCAAATTGTGGGCAAAAATGAAAGGGGAAAATGAACTTCATGAAAAGGCTGTAGAATTGTTCTCTCTTAACCGCACGAGAAAGCATGTTAAAAAATCTAAACATTTGAAATTGGACAATTTCTTCAAATAAATTTGATTAAAATTTTGTGTACTTTTGTATATTTTAAATGTCTATTTTTGTTTTTATTATGATAAATAAAGCATAAACAGTATAATAACTTTATTCGCAAATGTCTTACTTTGTATGAGTCAAGCAAGCATAACGTTCGGTTCAAAAATTAAATATAATTGACGAAATGCATTTGGGTCGCGGGTTCGCGCCCGCGTCGCGCTAAACATGCTCGCCCTCCCAGCCGTGGGGGTGTATAATGTGACGGACAATCCCACTATTCGTTGGTAAAAGAGTAGCCCAAGAGTTGGCGGTGGGTGGTGATGACTAGCTGCCTTCCTTCTAGTCTTACACTGCAAAATTAGGGACGGCTAGCACAGATAGCCCTCGAGTAGCTTTGTGCGAATTTCCAAAACAAACAAACAAACAATGAAATGCATTTTCACTGTCTAAGCGCTGAAAAAACTGCTTAAGCCAGATATTTTACACGGTCCTGTGTGATTCCACCTTAGACAAGTTGTACTCTATAATATTCAAGACAAATATCTTTGGTAAATCCAATATAAAGAATTAATTACGTCATATTTGCTCATCTCACTGTTACACGAAGGACACGTCGCGTATATCTATGTCTATGTAGCCGAAATAATAAATACACTGCGTCACTCTCTATTAATTGGCACCAAAACCAAAAACTATAAAAAAATTCCCACTTTGATATTCTAAATTCAGAAAATTATAAAATAACTACGATACGAACAAGCCTTTGTTTATTATAGAACAGAATATTAATTACTATTTGTGTAAAAAGAACCCGACATTCACTAGGAATAAACCTAAAGTGGAATCCAATCTTTTTTATTAATGTTATTTATAAATATAGTTTTAGGAAATAGAGTTTAAAAATGTTATTTTTCTCAATAAACCGTACCATATTTAACAAATAAAAATTACTGTTAGTACTTGTTTTGAATTAAGCACAAAGCTACACAATGGGCTATCTGTGTTCTGCCCACCACGGATATCAAAACCCGGTTTTTAGCGTTGTAAGTATGCAGAAATACCGCTGAGCCACTGGGAGGCTAAATTTTGTATCAGTACAATCCGGACACTCTTCCCCTGCTATACTTGCTGCAAGAAGATTTTTTTTTCTTAAAAATTGTTCACTTTTTCAGTTCATCACTATCTAAAACAGCTCAGTATTTGCTAACATTAATTACAAAGCCTCTCACTGATTGCGGAGTAACGTGAATGTTACTTATTAATTGTCTAACTTTTGTTTCTCATTTCAATTATTTAATTTAGAATTATAGAATGATTTTATGTGAATATTTATACAAACTTTATGCCTACAAATTGTGCTGGTTGAAGTACCATGGAATGTAAGGTGAGAAACTTTCGACTATAAAAATTTTGTTTTTTTCCCCACAGTTCAGTTTCTACTTTAAACTTGTCACTCTAGTTAGAGTATGCAAATATTCAATAATATTATGGTTCAATTTAAATCTTGTCTTTCACAGTTTGTATTGGTCGGAAGTGTAACAATACTGGTGAATCAATTGTTGTAACGAAATGATGAAAGCGAAAGAGAAGGAAAATGACAGAAATACAAAGTTAAGTGACGGATACCAATGGGAGAAGTCAGAAGATATTAAAAGTAAAGTTGTAAAAAGGAAATTTATCTTTTAAACGTAGTTAAGAAATTGTACCTAGAGTATAAATAAAGGATCGTTCTTCTCGATCACGTGTATAACAGTGTGTTGGTGTGGATTTCAAAGCAACAAGTTTGAGATGTGGCAGGTCAAACTTTTGGTATGTACATTTATATGTTTATATACATAAACATGCTCGCCCTTTCAGCCAGAAACCACTAAATGTCACGACTTCTATATTGGCGAAACAAGTAGAAAAATGGAAACCAGATTCAAATAACATAAAAAGTCACCTTCATATGTTTTCGAAAACTGCAAGTCAAATAAATACAACATAACCATAGAAAACACTCAAATACTAAATAAATAAACAAATATAAACAAACGCAAAATTAAAGAAGTCTTACTTATACAACAACTCAAGCCCAAAATAAACCAATACAAAGAAACACATTTATACCTAAAAAATATATCATATAAAATTATATATTCAAACATCTAAGTACGCCCTCTACATTCCGACACTCATTTACACATCCCATTTCAAACATGTGGTCAGCTTCCGGTCAATTACTTCTTCCTTTACTTTGTGAACCTGACGATGAACGAAGAAGGTCGAAACGTTGTTTGCTCCTCAACGTAAAAAAATGTCTCAACCCAAACGAGCCGTTTTTACATATATATGGTTTACATCTAAATGTCTACATTTAACAGAATGATGTGTTAAAATTTTCATTTCTGCTTTAATTTAACGTTTATCAAGCTGTTTATTACTTTTTATTTTGTACATTTATTAAGTAATTGTAGTTTCAAAATTCACTCTAGTTAAACACAGATCTTAAATTTCATATTACTTTTCATACCTTTTCATCTGGGAGTACTTTTTAACACATTTCTTAACCAGTCTGAAATTACTTTTCAATGGTACGATGTGGTACTAAGAACCAAAAACGTATGATTTTTCTTACCGACATGGTAAATTAATGTTAATAAGATTGGACCAAGTTTTCTTCCTGTCACTCAGTTCACACCAACATCTGTTCTTCTGATAACACCTCTATGGCCACCTCAAACTAAACTTCCATTCCTTATCCTTCTTCAGAAAATATCCTTCTTGACACTTACCCTTTAAATATCACTCTTTCATCAGACTCAGAGTCAAATTATCATCCCGTTATCGCCAACATCTGGTTTCAAACGTGGCTTTTGGAGTAACTGCAGATATAGCATTATTTCCTTTTCATTTCCACATATAATTTCTCCTTTGTGGTACACCAAAGAACGTTATAACTGGTGAGTACAATCTCCTGCTGGTTATTTTATGGTAGAACTGGATTTGGAAAGGTATTTGACCGACCAAATTATATTAGTTGGTTAAGAAACCCTCACCATATCTTCTCCAACAGATTGATTCTGGGAGATTTGGTATGGGAAGAAGATAGACTAGTGTAGATGTACTGTGTTGGCTAGGATATCACACGTTATCATGGGAAAGGTGGGCCAACCATCATATCTACAATTAAGAATGTCATTCTCTTTGTAACACCCAGTTTAGTGAAACATACTGTCAAGATGGGCAAAGACTGTACCTGGTTCATAACTATTGCGTTCTCACCACGTGTGTGTTCCTCTAACTAGGGATGTCACAGTCCTCAGAGATGAATTTGGACACTTTTCGAAGGGTGTTCATCGAGGTAAATTATACACTGTATTCTCAATCAAGTCACTGTGAGTTTAAGTAAGATATCATAATAATTCCTTACACTGATACCTCGACTCACACTTCCCACCCTTCCTTTCCACTTCTGGTACTTCTTTTCACAGAAGAAGTAAGGGCGGCTGGGACTTTCAAGACTAGTGGCGGGCACAAACTGAACGAAAAAGTGATCATATGAGAAAAGGTATCTATCGGAAATATTATTATCGTGTGTGAAAATACTAAGTTTTCATAAATTCACAATCAACCTGCAACAGCCTTTTGTTTCAAAATATATATAGACACCACAGATGTCAGGCAATGCTGTAAATCGACATTACCAAATATATATTCAGATTTTGTGTGTATAATCTTATGTATATATAAATAACTATAGATAAACTTATATTTTGGTCCTTCTCTTTGTAGGTGTCAAAATAGAATTATTTGGTTTTCTTCAAGCAAAATACCATGATAACTTATCTGTATGTTTCACCTGTAAAGGCAAATCACAGATATAATGACACATTTAAAAGATATAACAGTAATATCTGATTCAATACTGTCCAAAATATCAGTTATGGTAAGGGTATTGTTTAAATATATTTTTTTCAGAAGATATTAAAAGAGATTGTATTTACATTTTCAGATTATTTATTGATACGAATAATTGAAATCATGCATATGTTTTTGCAATAAAGATTTTATCAAAACTGTAAGTGTGCTGTATAAAAAATATAAAAAAATCAACATCAGCCAGCTCATTCATTAAAGACTCTTTTAATTTCAAGTCTAATCTAAATCAACTTACTCATAAAGCCTTAATGACCAGTTTCGATGTTATATCCCTTTTTACAGAAATTCCAACCACTGAAGCCTGCAAGATAGCCTTAGAACTTTATATCCGAGACCCTAACCCAACTATAGACATTCCCAGCAACCAATTAGCAACTCTCATAGAATTCACCACGATAAAGACAAACTTCATGTTCAACAACCACAACTATATACAAACAAATGGCTTAAGCATGGGCAACCCAGTATTACCAATTCTAGCCAATATTTTTATGACACAAGTTGAAACACAAGCAATTAACATAGCATTACATCCACCACTATACTGGTACAGATATGTAGATGACACGGTTGCGGGATTCAGATCTACAGAACACACACTTAATTTTTTCAATCACATTAACACTACACATCCCAACATTAACTTCACATGTGAACAGGAAGAAAGCAATCAAATATCATTTCTTAACCTCAAAATTACAAGAACCGAGACACAATTCAAAACAGAAATCCACCGAAAAATCACCCATACTGGACTATATATTCCTTGGGTCTCAGCGCATCAAACAAAACAAAAACACATTAAGAAATCAAATAAACACAGCCATAAAACTATGCTCACCAGATAAAATTAACGATGAAATAGACAAAATAAAACAATACTTCATCAACATCAGTAAGTTTCCTCCACAAACCATAGAAAACATTATACGCACACACCTAGATAGAAAGCAAAATCAACCAACAAAAGTAAATATATCTCACGATTAAAAAAATCACAAAACCGTATACTGCTGCATATCATATATTTCTGACATCAGCAGACAAATAACCAACATTTGGCAAAAACTAGTAACAAAATATGTTACTCACAAAAGTGAGGTCTATACTATGTAAAAAACTACACAACATTATTTATAAAATACAATGTGATAACTGCCACGACTTCTATATTAAAGTTTTGTTTGTTTTGGAAATTCGCACAAAGCTACTCGAGGGCTATCTGTGCTAGCCGTCCCTAATTTTGCAGTGTAAGACTAGAGGGAAGGCAGCTAGTCATCACCACCCACCGCCAACTCTTGGGCTACTCTTTTACCAACGAATAGTGGGATTGACCGTCACATTATACACCCCCACGGCTGGGAGGGCGAGCATGTTTAGCGCGACGCGGGCGCGAACCCGCGACCCTCGGATTACGAGTACACGCCTTAACCCGCTCGGCCATGCCAGGCCCCTATATTAAAGAAACAAGTAGAAAAATGGAAACCAGATTAAAAGAACATAAAAAGTCATCTTCACACGTTTTCGAACACTGCAAGTCAAATAAACACAGCATAGCCACAGAAAACACTCAAATACTAAACAAAGAAACAAACATAAATAAACGCAAAATTAAAGAACCCTTACTTATACAACAACTTAAACCCAAAATAAACCAATATAAAGGAACGCCTTTATACCGATATTAATATAATAAAATAAATAAAATTATATATTCAAACATCTAACACCGCCCTCTACATTCCGACACTCAGTTACACCACCACTTTCAAACATGTGGTCCGCTTCCATTTAGTTTCTTCTTTCTTTGTCAAGCCGACGACGAACGTAGAAGGTTAAAACGTTGTTCGCTCTTCTATGTAAAATATTTTTTCAACCCAAATGAGCCGTTTTTGCACATATAGTTCAGCACATCATATCTCACAAAGAGCATGGTATTGGGAGTTGAAATTATACAGGGTTATAAGTATTAGGTGGAAGTAAGTGTCATGTTGTCATCGAAGGTGCCACTTTGATTTTTTTTTTTATTTGTATAAATGGCTCTTTTGATTGCAGTGCAGTTCATTTAACCAACATAAAACTGAAAGGTTTGCAGACAGGTGAGCTAGTAAAGCTTAATACCATAGGCTACAGCGTTAAAGCAGCACTGAGGGGATGTAGAGTGTATAACATCTATAGAGGGCTTTACTCCAGTCTTACTGTGTATAATTATAAAAGAAATATAAAGAGAGAGGTTGTACTTGTTATAAGCCACATGGGGAGAGGTTAAGAACACCTAGTTAAGTGAAGTTATCAGAGGTCAGAAAAAGTAACAAAATTCATTGCTTCACCCATATTACATATGGATTAGTTTCTAGCCAGATAACACAGTCGGATGTGTTGAACATTTTAGAATGGGTGAAATGTGCTACATCAGCCAATACAACATTGCCAAAAAATGCTTAACAACTTCCAGTGTTTTCTGTAATTAAAAATGGTTAAATTCATTTTTTGAAAATCTTTAAACATGATATAACATGTTCAGATTTGGCATTTTCAGCTGTTCGTGGGGCTCTCCAGTTAACTTTGAAAATGCTTCCTGTTAACAAAATACATATTTTTCACAGCATACTGTACACTATTTTATGATACCAAGTGCTGATATACATGTTTTTTATATTTTTTGCATTATAAGATCAAAGAGTTACAAGGAACTTTAGAAGATAGGCTTTGGGTGCTTGTTAATAAAGAACTTATTTAACTTAAACTACTACAGCTATACAAGGTCTTTACTGTACATTTCACAGGTTGTAAAGTAGTACAAGTAATGTTTATGCATTAGAGAAATTGCTCATAAATGCAAATCAATGAGTATTATAGTTGATACTTTATTTTTACTTTTGGGAGAATCTGTACTTTTCAGTTTAAAAGAAACAATGTTATTGTCATTTATCTGTAGCATTATTATTATTTTCAGAACTAAACTCTAGAGTTTTCTATTCTACCATGTCATTTTCAAGATGCATCAATAACTTGTTTGTCTGGCTTCTAAGGATCAATTTTAATGTTATCTTGAAAAAAAATAAAATCTGCAGAGCTTTCAGATAAATGTATCCTATTTGTATCAAGGTAACTATTAATTTTTTAAATTATTCTACTAGCAGTCATTTTAAATGAACACTTGCATTCAGGAGTGATCATTGTTTTTTGTATGTACTCACTTCATGACCAAGGAGTGAGGAACAAGAGAGTGTATGCACTAAAATCAAGTGCTGAATATGTCTATTTTTGAGATCTCTTATCACAGTTTGCTTGGCTTTTTAGTTGTTTAGAGATACATTTATTTATTGAATTTCATCACTTACTTTCTGTTAAATGTCCAGTTACTCACCTTTAAGATAATTATTACTGTGTTTCATGGCAAGTAAATTTCTCTTTTTATTGTTTAACATAAATTCCTATTTCACAGATTCTGAACTATTGCATGTTTCCATTTTTAATTAATTTTACATGTTCACATACAAAATTACCTATCTTGCTTATTATGCTTTTATAGAAATTACTTTAAACAGTATGATTTTAAAAATATGCTTTGATAAATTACAATATACAGAACAGCTTATAAAGCACTAATGGTCAAAAAGGTATAAAAAGTATGCACTTCCAATTGATGAAGTAACTCTTCATCATTTTTCTTACTCTGATAGAAGAGCTTTTTGAGTTTCAGAAAAAGCAGGAGAAATCTCTAAGTAATGACTTGGACTCCTTCTTGGAAGAAGAAAAATTAAAAACCTCTAAACTGATTATGCAACTCTCTAAACAGCGTAACGTGTTTTGGGCTTGAAATGTCTTTATCATCAATCAGAGCAAATCTTTCCAATTTGAAAGAAAATTCAATCCAATATCAAAAGCAAATGGAGGACTACCTGTTTGATAATAAATTGTGTTTGGATAATATTGTAGTTTTAAGAAGCTTTGAATAATACTAGTCTGTTATTGTGGTTGGCTTCATTCATTCATATGTACTTTTATCCTTGGAATATCTGGTGTTTAATTTGATTGTAGTTGATATCATTAACTTTTTTATTATAATCTTCCAAATGTAAAATAATTATTGAAAGTTCATATTTTTTTGCATTTTAATCATATCTGTTAAGCAGATGTGCAAAGTATTTTGTTGAACAACTTATGTACAGATTAAATGAAGCTATTTGCCAAATACAGATATATTTGATTACATAAACAGAACAAAAATGCAAAAATATATGTCAGTTGCAAAGTAATGTTAAAGCTAACAGTTATTTTAAATGTTGAAAGATATATTTTATATTAAATTTTAAATTAAATTAAATTAAAATAGAGAAACAATTAACCAAAACATTTAGTTGTTTTCATTCCTGTAGTAATTGTGATTACTTGTAATTGCTTTATCATTGTTTTTAGAAATAACATGAATAAATACAGATGTAATTTTACAATCATATATTTTGTTGATATCATTCAGTATTGGTATTTAATTGAACATGTAAGAACATTTTATTTGCAAAGAAATATCTTATATATTAGTTTTTTAGAAAATGTTACAATGGTGATAACATATAAAGTATAAGCAGAAAAAGTTATGAGCAAACAAGTATAGTGATGAAAGGTACAGTTTTCTGTTGAAACACTCAAATATGAAATAACAATATTATTTGTATTCGTATGCTGGATACCAAATATTTAATGTTGCATTAATTTTTAGATACAGTGATCAGTATATATTACTTGCAATAATCTACTTGTGCTGAAGGGAACTAAACAGTTGAATGAGGGTCTTGCTATTTAATTAAACGTGTGTTAAAGCAACATGAGAAGAATGTTCAGAAACACTGCTCACTTCTGTGCACCACAAAGAGCTTATACATCACACGTATTACCATATCAGCTTGTGTGCAAGTTACAAGCCTTTAACAAATTTTCCACTTCTGTATATGTTAACATGTATTCATGTATTATACTGGTCAACTGTAGTATGATACGTCCTACATGCACAGTAATATGCATGAGCCACAAGCAGGCTCATTCTTTTCTAGGTACTGTTTGTCTTCTGTACTTATTGTTTAAACCTTTTGTTACTAGTCATTATATAGTCCATCTCTTCTTAACTTTATTGATTATCTGAAAGAACAATATAAATTTTAAACATATCAGTTAGAACATTCATTTGAATTATCTTCACTTTGGTTTTCTTTTAATTGACCTTTGCAGTTGTTCCATTTTCTGTTCTCATTGTTTAATATGGCATTCAGTTCTTTTCCATGTTTCATTATTTATGCATAGTTACCATATCAAAATCAATTTATGTTTAACTGATACATAAAATAAAATCACAAACATACCACTACAACAACATTTTCATGGTTTAATTGGATTATGTATTCATGTATCCATATTTCTGGCATTTCCCAAGATATATAACACTGCTTCACAGTAATCATTTAATATTGTAATGACAGTGGAGACACTACTGGTCAGTGATACTTCTAATATTGCACAACACGTTATTAGTTCCATTCTGATCTCAGATCTGGGATTCGTAATTATCTGCATCTGTTACTGAAGCTGAGCCTGCCCATTTTGTAAGTGTTTTATCACTGTTGTTTTCATATTTCCACATCTACTTTCTCTTTCCAATGTGGATCAAGTAGTCTTACTTTCATCCTTCACAGCTTGGATTCCATGGGTTTGTACATTTTGTTTTCTCTTCCAGAGGTAATTTTATGCTGAATTGCAGGCTTCTTTATTGTATGAGCCCCATTTACCTGATTCTTTTCTTATTCAGTTTAGGGATCACTGTGAGGTTTTATGTATGGACTGAATCCTTTACAATAGGAGTCTGTGGATTGTTGGTGATAAAGTTTAACAATAAACAAACAGTACACAATCTACTTTTTAAATAATATGCATATATTTCTCCCTTCAGTTGGTCTACTAACCAGTTTTTGACATCAAGCAGACCCATATGCAGAATGTGTGTAAAAGGAATTTCTGATTTGCAAGATCAAAAGTCTACACATACTGTGCAAAGCACAATTAGCATCCTAATGCTATGTTGGTCTGGGTGGCATGTGGATATTTTAAGTAAAAAAATGCTAATGCCTTATTTAGACTGCACTTACCAAGAAGTACATTGAAAAAATCTAGCACCAAGGGAGGGCCTGTCCACTTTCATGGCTTATGTATGTTAACTTTATAAAATAGATTTCATGGTATTCTATTGTATTTTTTCCAGTAAAAGACTGTTACAGTGGTTAAATGTGATTGAGTCCAGGCACTTTTATGGATTATCCTCAACATCATTTGCTCACCATGGTGTGAAAGAGGAGAACAAAAGATCTTCACCATTCCCATATTATATATAACTACTACTAGTAGGGTGGCCAACTGAGAGAGTTTCTTGACAGTTATGGAATCCCTCCAGAGAAAGTCAGAGTGAGCAACACAATGCATTAGGAAGTAGGACAAGAGTATCCATGTTGTTATAGTACAGGTCACCCATAGTAGTGATTCCCCACTGGTTTTGGTTATCAGGATGGAAAAAGTGTTCTCCTTTGAAATCAGGAAGGGACCTTAGTGTCTTGTATGTATAGTGATTAAAATGTATAGTAGAAAACATACCAAAATATATGTCTGATTATTGATTGAATCTGTTATGTGCAAAAGATCAGTTGGTCATATATTTTACTACCCATCCATTCAGAAAAAAAGTAAACCTTGCCTTAGAAGAAAGCACTCTTCCATGAGTGTTTTCCATAGTATTTTCCTTACTTGAGAATGTGTTTCAGATACATACTTCACTGAAGACCTTCCCAACTTTTTCTCCACATTATTGGTTTATGTTATCCCTGTCTCATCTATGAATGAAGTTAACACTAAATGCAAGTGTTGATGGGGATCTACTGTGGATGGATCATATGTTCCTCCTTTATTGGTGGATGGTTATTTCCAAATGATGATTACATCATGCACTGGTAAAGCTCACATTAAAATGTGATTTAGTTGGAACATAGTTCAAGATTAATTGTGTGTGCAAGATTTCAACAGTAGGTGCATGAGAAATAATAATTGGAGATGTAGAGATATATCTATTGGAAATACACTTTCAGGTAAGGAAAATGTCAAACCTTTCTTTGTTTTTTTTCCCAGATCTTGGAGGTGGTTTGTTCTTGGAGCTATTCCTCATTCATTACAAACTGGCCTATGGTTCTGCCAGGTCCTCAGCTTTAAAATTGTTGGACCTGATTCACCACCTATGGCTTCAGCTTTGCACACTTCTCCAGTTCAGAGTTTGTACACCAAGTCTCACAAACCTCCTCTTCATCTCTGTTGTTTTCAACTTTCTTAACTTTATTCTACAAAACTTTGATCCACACCACAGTATCCCCTCTGGGGTTGTGTCTTTCTTCCATGTTGTGCAGTGTTTTTTCAGAATAGGTGGTCTGCCATACTGTTCGTTTGGTCTTTGTGTCCAAGCATAGCTGGCTGAATGGCGTCTGTTCTCAGATAACATTGCTCTTTCCACTGGTCAATCAATCCCACCATGGCTTATCACCATCCTCACCTGTGACTTTTCTTTGAGTCATCTAAGGAAAGCAGTGATTCCCAATTGGAAGTTCTGTCTTATGTTTGTTGAACATCTTTCAAATAATTCTTGCATTCCTATTTATAAGGATGGTTCAAAATCAGGTGACTGTGGGCTCTGCTAGGGTTGGTTATGGTTCAGTAGTTGCATATACAATCCTCTCTACAGATTCTGTGTTCACTGCTGAGCTGTATGTCATTTCTCATTTCCTCTAGCACATAAAGGCTATGCTTTACACCAATTGTACTATTTATACTGACTCTCTTGGCTCTCTACTGGCATGAGAATCTACTGACCCATTTCTCTTTGTCACCCATTTCTATCCAGTTTTTCTGGATACCAGGCTATGCTGGCATTTACTGGAATAAACTCGCTGACATCACAGCTATGTCTGTCTGCTCTGTTGCTATCACTACCAAATATGTACTATAACCATATATAGACTGTAATTCAGTATTCAAGAAGTGAACTGGTACACTTTTCAAACAACATAACCCACAATGTGAAATAATACTGTGTATGTATTTGTGTAAATGATTGAAAACAGAAAAAAAGAACAACTTAGAAGAAAAGATAGCTTACAAAAATGTGCTTGTAAGAATTAGTGCGCAGAAAATTGGAAAAATTTATAAATAATAGCACTTAATGGTAGAGCAAATAGAAGAGTGAAATATTAATAACAAGTTCAAGAAATTAATACGTAATAATAAACATATAAATAAATGAAAATGAATTCCTTTATTATTGAAATGATTTTTATCTCTTATAACTTGATTAAAATTCTTTTTATTAGTGTATCATAATTTTTGTATAATGTATATTATTTTCTGTATCTCTTTAATATTATTATTAAGGGCTTTCTGTAAGAGACTTTTAAATATTTTAATTAGTTGAAAGGCTGTTTAACCTTGTTGCAAGCCATTAAAGCATTCTGATAATATCAAAAAGTAATCTTCAGTCTTTGTCTGAACAACAGAGAAGCTTATGAAAAAGAAAAAGCTTACTCTACAGCTCTGTTGCAAGCTCTTGAAACAGAATGTGTAAAAGGAACCCAGTTACAGTTGGCTGTGGAATCAAAAGAAAAGAATGAGGTATGGAAAGCTTAAGGTTGAAAGTGATATTAAAAATTTTTAAACCAAATTCTAAGAGTGAACACTACAAGTTTATATTTGCATGCACTTTTATCTGTTACTTAATAAGAGTTCTTCTTTATTCTGTTTTATGTTCAATAATTTTTAAACTATTATTTTAAAAAACTGAAAACATGAAATATGTTTGTGTTGTAGCTTTGCACTTTGCATATTATTTTTAGTTTTCTGTTTATAAAAGAGTAAAGAGGACATTTAATTATATCAATGGCTTCTAGTACATTATTTGTCTTTTTACAGTTCTTGGAGTATTATATAAGTTAAGACATACATCTCTGCTACAGTTTAATAGAAAGTTTGTTTTCAACTTTTCAAAGAACCTTAAAGAAATCTTGATCTCCAGTGGAGGTGGAATATCTTCTGGGTTTTCAACACCCCCTGATACTGAAAATTTCAGAAGTCCAAGTACAAATAGGTGTATTGTGTGTGTATATATTTTTTCTTTCTTTCTTTCTTACAAAACCTACTTGTGATTTTTAAAGACAGAAAAATTGCTGTAAAAAATTACAAGCAAGCACAGTTGCACTTACTCTGAAAATATTTGTTTACAAAAGCCAAACATAAAAAGTTATTGAATAACATATATATGACCAAAATTCTTTATGTTCTAACATGTAAATATTAATTATATTGACTGCAGAACCATGTTTTTATCAATAGTTTCAATATAATATTTTTCATTCCCTTATGACATTTGTAAAGTACATCACATTAACGTTTTAATTCAGAAAAGCTACATGTGTAGACTCAAATTTTCCACAAATGTATCATTCTCGATGCACAGTAGTCCATATTCTTTCTTTTGCACTGCGAATGTTTATATTATCATGCTTTCAAATTTTGCAGTGTTGAAAATTTGGGCAATTACCTTCAGTCCCCCCACCCACCTCACACACACACCATGGATTTAAAGATTGATGTTTCTACAATATCCAAAGGCACTGACACTCCAGGATTCTTCTCCTGCTGTTTCAGTATTAACAAGAGACACTTTGTTTGTCAATGATGTTGTCATCATTTCAAATCAAGTGTTTTATCTTCATGTGTCTCATTACTTTCTCCTTCTAGTCCCTTGTTATTCTGTTTCTGTTGGTTTTGGCAAGCCTGCCTCATCTGATAATGACTTTGACCAGCTCTTTCATTTCCCTGCCTTTACTTCTGGTTCCTCTCTGTTTGTGGAGCAGAAATACTTCTTTTTTTCTTTGCATCTATAATTACTCAGGTATGTGACTTTTTTTTTCTTTTACCTTTCCCCAGACATTGGTATTCATACTGATGATTTTCTGTCCCACTAATTGGCTCTTCATATCAGTTTTAGCCTCTTCATCTTCAATACTTTTATTGTTCCCTTTGCTTTTGGTACTCTTGTTGTTCTTGAGCCTTAATCCCTAGAATATCTTCTTATTTGGGGTGCTCTATTTTATGTTTTATTTATCTTCAGTCTTTTTGTCTTCATTTTGCCATCATTGTAACTCCTTTGCTACTTGTCTTTTCTTCACCTTCTCTCAAAGTCTGTTTATTAGGACCTCAACAGTTTTTATGAAGATGCTCTTTCCTACTTGTTCCACACTTTAATTTTGATCCATTTTACTACTTTGTTACCATGGTTTCTTTGTTTTGGGAATTTAGTTGGTTGCAAGATCTTTCAAGGTGTTCAAGACTCTTTGAAATTTCATTTTGAAGTTGCTTGTCTTTTTTTTTTCATTTTCTTCCTTACCCAACAACAAATTCTGTAACAATTTTCAGGAGTTGTACATATTTGTTCTCTGTCCTGTTCCTCATTCTTTTGTTCTTTTCATAGGGTTGGGAATTATTGTTCATGTAGAAGACTTGTCTTGTGTGCTTCCTGTCAGCTCGGGTCCTGTGGAATTCAGCCAAACACGTATGAACTCCCTGTGCTAACAGTCTTTAGCTCATGAACATTCTTTCTCATGGTCTGTCTCTGTGTTGTCAAACTCCACTCCCCCCTCAGCTTTTTTCTTGTCTGGACTTTTTTTAACTTACATCTCATTCTATGCTTCTTCAACTTCAAGCATCTCAATAAGAATTTATTCTATTTACTGACTTAAGATTGGACATCTCCTTTATTCTTCATTACAAAGGTCAGTTTATTTTATTTCTGTAACTCTCTTTTCTCTCTAAAACTTGAGCTACATGAAAACAAAATGGGATTTCTTTTTCCCATCATTCTGGCTTCCATTTCTTTATACAGCCATTTTAACTCTGGCTGTTTTTAAGCCTGGTTTGAGCTATTCTTTATTTTACTGGAACTGCCCCTTCTTACCATGGTATTTCTTCATTTATCATGACTGTTCATTTTATCATGTCACCTCCCATTTGGTTTGTCAAGGTTTTTCTTGTCTCTTATCATTGTTTGAACCCTGGACGAGACCATTTAGATCAGCATGTAGACCAGATATGTCACAAACTTCTATGACATGGCATTTTTAATACTTCTTTCTCCTTCCATCTGCCATTCTCCAACCTGCTCAGAGGCTCTTGTGAAATGAGTATTGTTATTTGTTTTTCACTTCCTTACCTGCTAAGTTTACAACAGGTTTGAAACAGTGGCATATCTGAGCTACGACACATGCCTCAATTATCAAGTTATCCCATCAAAAAGATTAACAGAATAAAGAAATGGTTAATTTACTTAGCACCAGGCATTACACTACCTTTCCCTAAGCTCAACCATTTCTGGCAGGTAATTATCTCAAATATTTAATGCAGCAATCTAGATCCTTTTCAGTAATTGCTTCGAATGTCAAAAAGTACTTTGTTTAATTTCACAAACAGTAATTTCCAATACCTCTGTCAGTTTCTTACAAACATGTGACTCACCCAGCCACGCTATCAGGCTACCTTTCATTAATGGCACACAAAGACATGTTGCCCTTGATTTCGATCAATGGCCTTCCAAGAGTACGAGGTTAGGGCGCTCGATTCGAAATCTGAAGGTCATGGGTTCGAATCCCAGTCACACCAAAGATGAGAGACTTTCACCCATAGGGGCATTATAATATGATATGCAATCATACTAAAGCTCAAATGAATTCAAGAGGTGACTTCAATTTCTTTATCCATTTAACAGCATTACCTAGAAACTTTTTCTCCTCTACAACATTGTTCAACTATTGTATTCAATCAACATCATGACTGGGTAACAAAATGGTGAGTTGAAAATGATTTAAAGATTCATAAATATTTCGAGTCCAGACAAATGTAAGCAGTATCGTTGCATCAAATAACTGGAATGTAAATAAATATTTTATTGTTTCTCAATATACAGTCCAGTTATCTTGCATGTATGATACGTTTTCATGTAGAAAGTTTGGGATAAAAAAAACAACAACTGCGTGCCTTTAATATGAAGAAAGTCAGCCGGTAAAGTAATGGATTAATAACGTGAAAACACAGGTTTCGACTTTGATGCTTGTGGTGAGCAAAAAATTGATTCCCAATTGTGCAGCTTTACGCTTATCGACAAGTAAACGAAAATAATCCTTATTGTAACAGAAACGCAAATTCTTATTATTTAATTACTTGATTCACTGAAAATCAGCATGGGATTGTTGCATATTTGATAAACAAAAATGTGTTTGTTTTCTTATAGCAAAGCCATATCACGCTATTTTCTGAGCCCCTTGAAGGGAAACGAACCCCTGCTTTTAGTGTTGTAAATCCGAAGACATACGACTGTACTAGCGGGGAGGCGTAAACAAACATAATGCATAGTTTCATGAAAAAAGAGTTCTCGAAGAAGAAATAACATCTGAACCTACAACTGCCCTCTAGTGGCTCAGCGGTACGTCTGAGGACTAACAACGTTAAAACTTGGATTCGATACCCGTGGTGGGCAGAGCACAAATAGCCCCTTTGTGCTTAATTCAAAACAGCAACTGACCCTACAAATCTTGCAAAACACGACCAAAACACGTATAATATTTTAACGCATAGTGTTATTTAATCAACATTAGTGACTCATCAGCCAAAGACTAAATGCTAAAATTATTTTTAAGAAAATGTGTGGAGAATTATATTTAGACAATATATAAAGATTTTTTTTTTAAATGTACAAATGCTGACCTTGAGAAGGCATCTATTGAAACCCATGAGTGTTTCTAAAATTATGTAATTAGCTAGCACGCGACTTTAAGCTACCAGTGGCACATTTGAATGTCTGCAGACCGAGAATGCTGGAAACCCATTGTGGACAATGCGCAGATAGCCCATTGTTTAACTTTGTGCTTAACTTGTTATTATTCTTGAGGACGCAAGCAAATAAAATAGAATAGGATTAACCTATCGTGAAATATGACTGATTGTTTTGTTTGAATTTCGCACAAAGCTACTCCAGGGCTATCTGTGCTAGCCGTCCCTAATTTACCAATGTAAGACTAGAGGGAAGGCAGCTAGTCATCACCACCCACCACCAACTCTTGGGCTACTCTTTTACCAACAAATAGTGGGATTGACCGTCAAATTATAATGTCCCAACAGCTGAAAGGGCAAACATGTTTGGCGCAATGGGGATGCAAACCCGTGACCCTCAGATTACAAGTCGCACGCCTTAACACGCTTGGCCATGCTGGGCCTCTAATCATTTAGTGCTGAAATGTTGATGATAGAAACTAGAATGTTGCTGTAAGAGTAGTGAATCAAAGAATAAATTAACCTGTCTATCACTTTTGTTTTTAGCTTCACTCAATTTCACGTTTAGGAAGAGAATTTAAACATTTAAAACAGTCTGTTTGTCTGCGAAATAATGTTATTCAAACACCTCAATTAATTTAGAGTAGAGGCAAGGTCTACAATATACAATCTAAATCAAAGATATTGCATGCATTCCACCCCAATAGTCATAGTACATGAGGTTCAAGTTATTTATTTTCTTTTATCTTTCCAGCATCACAAATGACGTGTATTTTTAAAAAACAAGAAAGTAGCGAATCGAAAGATACATTGGGTTCAACTTCATCATTCAAATTTAAGCGTGAGTGATTTAAACTGATAAAAGCCCCCCAGGGGCTCAGGGGTATGTTTGTGGACTTACAACGCTAAAAACAGCGTTTCGATACCCGCGATGGGCAGAGCACAGTCAGCCCATTGTGTAACTTTGTGCTTATTTCAAAACAATAGTGTGTGTGTGTTTGTGTGTTTTTTGTACAGCAAAGCCAGAAAGGGCTATCTGCTCAGCCCACCGAGGGTAATCGAACCCCTTTTAGCATTGTAAATTCAGAGACATATTGCTATACCAGCGGGGGGCCCAAAACAACAGCAAAAACTAATAAAAAATAATTAAACAAGCTATTGTTGATTCATTTTTTCTAATTACTTGTTATTTAGGTTTTATTGCATGTAACGTAACTATATTTTATTTGAATTAATTTTAGAAAAATTAATTTATAAATATCATGGTTAGAAGAATTATAAAAAAGGTGTTTAAAAAGTAGACTACTTAACCATTTGTTAATTTTAGAAAGTATATAAATTTTTCTTCTAGATTTAGTAAAATATTGTGAGTTCCTAGTTACATTTGATTGACTGAAGCACTGTTATATAATATAAAATGTGGTTGCCTAACAAAATAGAACGTTTGTAACGGTTTTCATGAATGTTATTTAAATGTGACTGCTCGCTCCTGATAATTTCCAGAAAATAAAAAAAAATATTAGTTTCAGTGTAAAAGAAAAAAGAAAACTGTTAGTCACATTAAAAACATTATCATTTTTCTCGCGTCTTTAATAAATTAAAATTTAATAAATTGAGCCTATTTTTATGTGTGTTAATTAAGGAATATCTTGAGGTTTACATTTGCACTATTAGGCTTAAAATGGCTCATGTTGTTATAAAATGCCAAACCAAACAGATAATGAGATGGCTTGTTCCTAAAGGTTTTAGTGAAAATTCTAACGTAAGTGTGTGTGATTCACAAAAGTATGTCTCATTTATATTAATTTCAAAAGAAGTGGCCAATATACATGACCATTACATATTTTTCCATGAATTATAATAGTATGAATTAGTGTATGCTTTTTATATATAATTTTTATTCATGGAAAAGAAATGTTTCTCTAACCTCTTCTTAACTGTATTCTGTCGTTGTTGTAATATTCAATTTTATTTTCAGATGATTGTGTTGATGATTTAAATTTTAACTGATATTCATCTTTATAGATATATATATAAAGAAATTTAATTAATATTTTTGGCACTTTGAAGGGATCATAGAATTCTGTCTGTGGCTGAAAATCTAATGACAGTGTTATCTACTCTTGTAATTCAAGAAGTTTTTAAAATATATGAATTTTGCCATTGGCTCATAGCAAGCTCTGACATTTGGTTTAGAATTAATAATAATATATGTATACTATACGTGTTTCCATTGTTTAATTTCCTGGCTACAGTCCCAAGAGGAGAGAATGCATCTCTCTCTCGTTATGCCAAGATGTATTTGAGAGAAAAAGATGAGGGAATTGATCAATTGTTTCAACAAATACACCAGTTGAGAGAACAATTTTCATAAATGAAGCCCGAGGTGGTTCGAGGGCTAACATGGTGTGATTCCAGAATTCTTTTTTTTCACTGGTGCAACTTTAGACTTGTAGTACACATTCTTTAATTTGTATCAGTATATAGATCTTTGTACAATACAAATTTATACTTTCATCTCGCTTTTACTGGAAATCAGTTAAAATGCATTTTAACCTTAATACACCACAGTGACATGTTTGTTTGATCGATGTTTACCTTTTATTGTTGTTTTAATGAAACAGGTAGCAGCAGCTGGACACATAATGTCCGAAAAGTTTTTATGAGTAATATAAACTAAGTGTGCATGTAAAAGTCATTTATTGGAGTTCAAGGTGAATTCAAAGAAAGCGTCACAGTTCGGCACATCATATCTCACAAAGAACATGGTATTTGGAGTTGAAATTATACAGGGTTATAATGAGTGTTAAGTGGAAGTAAGTGTCATGTTGTCACCAGATGTGCTACTTTAATTTTTTTGATTGGTATAAATGGCTCTTTTGATTGCAGTGCAGTTCATTTAACAAACATAAAACTGACAGGTGAGCTAGTAAAGCATAATACCATAGGCTACAGCATTAAAGCAGCACTGAGGGGATGTAGAGTGTATAACATCTATAGAGGGCTTTACTCCAGTCCTGCTGTGTATAATTACAAAAGAAATATAAGGAGAGAGGTTGTACTACATATGGGGAGAGGTTAAGAACACCTAGTTAAGTGAAGTTATCAGAGGTCAGAAAAAGTAACATAATATTCATTGCTTCACCGTATAAGTGTCAGATTGAATGAGTTGTCAGTGAGATATTCAGTTCAATGTCAGTCAGTATTATTTAGTTTTTTTATATTAAACTATATTTGTCACAAGAAAGAAAATTGTATGTATAAATCTTGTTGGTAAGTATCATAAATTTGATACATGGTACATTTAATTAACTTCATAATCAAAATTTCCAGTTATTTGAAATCGTAATATATAATGTATATAGCATAATAAATTAGACTCATCTGAGATAAATTATGATATGTGACTTAATATGGAGGCTTGTCCAGGAACTGAATCAGAGACAATATTTGTCCTAAACTAAAATTAAAATCATAATTCAGTTGATATCTATTAGTGCCAAAAAGATTACATCATGTCTGATTATCAAGGTTTTCTTGAATCACCCTTCCCCGAACAATGAGAAAATATAAAAAAAGTGAATTGCTTGAAATTACCAAAATCATAGAATTAGAAATTAAAAAACCAATCAGAAGAAATGAACTAAAAAGCATATTGTTGAAATATTAGTCTGATGATTTTTTGTTTGGGGAAGCATTAGAGGAATACTCTGGTGTCTGCTCTAGCCAATCAGAGTTGACTGATAAAAATAAGTTAGAAATTCAATTAAAACTAAAACAAATTGAGCTTTAAAAAACTGTATTGAAGCTGAGAAGGTGCAAGCCCATATCGAAACTGAAGCACAGAGACAGTGAGCTCTTATTGAAGTGGTAAGAGAAAGTAAATAGCTTGAGGCTGAACAATCCTGTATCAAAGCTGAGAAAGAAATCAAAAGTAGACTCAACTCTGACAAGCCAAGATAAAATGACAACTTTGAACTCAATTGATATATTAAAGTACTACTGTTTAATGAAAATGAAGTTGATAAATGCTTTCAATATTTTTAGAAAATTGCTCAAGCCATGGAATAACCCACCAAAAAAAATGATCATTATTGTTACAGAGTGTTTTGACTAGTAAAGCACAAGAAGCACATTCCACTCCACAAGATTGCACTAATTATGATAAGATTAAAGAAGCTATTCTCAAAGCATACAAGTTAGTAAAGGAAGCTTGTTGTCAAAAGTTGAAGTTACCACAAGCAAGATAATCAAACCTCTGTGGAGTTTGTCCATGAAAAAGAGAATTATTTTGATTGATATTGTGCATTTTGGCAACAAATTTTTAGAAATTAAGGCAACTATGTTTAATTGCAGAATTTAAATGCTGCACTGGTGATGACCTGAAGACTTACTTTAACAAAAAGAAAGTTGAAACACTATAAGAAGCAGCTGCTCTTTCCAGTGATTACACTTTAACACATGATACCACTTTTCATGAAAATTAATAGCCTGTACCTCTTCAATTCACGAAGGTTAAGAATTTAAAACAAATTCCAACTTCTCTAATTCAAAATCTTAAGAGACTCAGAATCATCAAGGTCTCTCTGCCATTTCTGTAAAAATCCTGGTCATGATATGTCTGATTTTGGCAGTTTGAAAAATAAGAATGAAAAGGAGTCAGCATCCAGTATGTTCATGTCCATGTATAGATATAGTTTCTCCAGATCACCTGATGTTGTTGGTTTGGTCACTGATAGAAAGACTGATGTAGTTATGGAGAAATTTCGGTATTTTGTGTTTGTTGGTTCTGTGTATTTGACGTAAAGATACTGCTAATCCCATACCCACATGAATTTTACATGATACTGAAGTTACTCAGTCATTATTCTTAGAGGGTGTATTGGCTTTAAATTTGAGTTCTGCCACTGGTGAGTCCATTATTGCTCAGGGTATTGAGGATTAGTTTGTTAATGTTTCTTTTTATAACATTTATTTAGCATCAGACCTCGTTTCAGGACCATTTGTGGATGGAGTAAGACCTACTCTGCCAATTAAGGGTGTATCACTATTGTTGGAAAAATATTTCCTGGGGAAAGAGTTGTTGCCAAATCCAAAATCACTGTTTTATCTAAAGAGGAGATCCAGACATATTTCTCTCGTGCTCTGTGACTTTGAGCTGAGGCAAAGATTTTTAGCTAAAAACAAATGATAGAGCCTTGTTCAGAAGACAATGTTAAAGATTTATCAGTGATTTTTTTTTTTGATCTGACATGGATCTGTAAGTAATTGTCCCACTGATAATTAATTGGTGAGCGACAGTGAAAAACATAAGAGATCTGGTTCACCTGTGAAGCTCAGCTGGAAGTAAAATTATTGCTGAGCAAGAAAAGGATCCAAAGATCAAATCACTATTAAAACATGCACTCCCAAAGAATCAACTGGAGAAAATTTCGTATGGTTACTTCTTATGTATATGTATATCAAATATTTTAGTTTAATTGTAAAATGCCAATTTTTTATTCTCTAAAAGAAGGATGTGTAATGGATTTACCATTACACATTTATTTTACAACCTGTGCTTGTCCTGCTTCTCCTACAAATTTGTAGAAGATTCTCAAGAGCAAGAATCAACAATACATGTTTTATTATAGTTTTAGCGTGTCTTGGAATATTGTTGAATGTTCTAGAATCTTGCCTAATTGGTATAAATGCCAGCTGAGACACAGTAATAGAATATTATTGGTCAGCTATAGTCAGTATGCTATAAGCTTCAGAAGTTAAAATTGCCATTGACACTTATTAATTGGAAAACTACAAAATGTGATCAAGAATATTTATCGACTTTGAACATTATGAACCATTCAACTTCAGAGAATTAACTTTGAAGGTTAGTATTTCTATGAGGACAATAGATATCTCTATTGTCTTCCTGTGTGAAAGGAAAGCTTGTAAACTGCATTTGGCCAAACAAGAAAAGAGCTAGGTAGCATTTTCTTCAAGTGAAGTTTATTTGTCCATCAACACAAAAGTAATTTGTGCTTCATGGTCTTAGACTGTCGATAAACTATTCAAATCCTGACGAGATAAAAGACTGAATATTGTTTGCGAGTTTGTAAAATTTTTATAATAATCATTATTTTAAATTGAATTGTTATTTGTATGTAAATATATATTTGTGTTAAGGAGGAAAATTTTGTGTATCAATGTTGTTGGCAAGTATAATAAATTTCATACATATTAACATTTAATTGACTACTTTTAAGTTAAAATTTCCAGCTTATTTTTAAAATTGTAATATGCAACATAAATAACATTATAAATTGGAAACATTTCCAGGATAAATTATAATATGTAACAGGAGAACTCCAATGACTCGACTGTAAGAAACAATAAGGGATAAGAAGTCATTTCATTATCTTTTGATGGAGAAAGTAATTTATATAGACTTACAGTATGAACACAACATACAAAAGTTCTATTAATATGTTCTTGTACAGAAGAAGTGTAATTAATTTTAAGTCTTAGTAACATACAGGTATATTCAAGTAGTTTTATTTCAGGAATTTTCAAAAGGTTGTATTTAAGTGTTTGTGGTGCTAAACCCTTTCTTTATTTTTTACACATGGTCAGTGCTAGCTAGTGCAGGTATATCTGCTTCTCTAAGTGGCCAGTATGGAAGATGAATTAGTAATTACTTTTTAATGTTACCAGGTATTTTGGTCCTGTGCATAAATAGACACACAGGAAACATTACTTTCCATTTTTTGTAATAATGAGATTAGTATGCGATCCAATTTATTTATTTCATATCAACATTAACTTATTCCAACTCTTCCAATGTTTCCTAAGTATTTCTTGTTATTCTGGATTTGGTTCTTACTTGTTGTGGTGTATTTTATCTGAAAATATAACAAAAGTAGACCATTTTCATAAGTGAAAAAGTAGTTAACAATAAGTGTCTATGTTTACACCTTCCTTATTTTGTTATCATAGGATCAAGATAAATTTGTGACAGTTAAAATTCATGTTATATTTGGAAAGTTGACTTTAAATTCTGTAAATTTTTTATGGTTTATGCAGCATATTGAAAATGTATTTTCATTTTTTTTCAAAATGGAATGGTAAGAATTATTTGTCAGGTGTAGGATAAGAGACTAATATTAAATCTCATTTTCTGTTACTTAAAACATGACAAAAAGTATAAACATGCTAATTTTTCATGCTACTGATATGAAATATCATTGAACACTGAAATTAAATTTTCTAGACTTAACTAATAGGAAATTAAAGTGAAATTTACATAGAATACAGGGTGGCTCCTAAGTCCCTACCCATCCATATATCTTATGCATTTAGTGTATCTGTGTGCTGTCCCTCATTCTCGCTGCATAATATTATGCAATGCCATGTTCTATGAGGGGTCAGTCTCAGCTGAAGCTGTATGTGATATGATCCTTTATGAGGTGAAGACACATGCACACTGAGGATGTTTCTCTGAGTGGTTCTCAGGTAGCTTTTGCAAATGAACCAGGGAATAAATGGGAAGAATTTAGACTTACTTTTTTCTTATTTCTTTGTTTACTAAATCAGCCTTAACAGAGTATCATCTTAATCAGTTGCCTCCAGCATCTTTCTTCAGTTGGTTACTTGGGTTTGTGAGGTTTTTGGGGTCTCTCCTATTGCATTTGACTTTACTCTTGCTTTATTAGCAAATGATTTCTTGGTTTTTCCTCCTCCTGATATTACTGTTTATACAGGGAGGTTTGCTGCTTTGTTAGGCAATAGGATAGCTATGCTTTAACCCCCACACTTATTGGATCAGCATACTCTGACTTATCACCTCCAGGAGAATATCTGTTTAAATTCTCAATGGCTGGACCTCTTCTGGACCTGTAGAGGTCTAGATTGCATCCTGTGATCACATTAAACTAACCACAGGTTTTCCTGTTCATCGTACTATCATGATTGTCCTAAGGTATTTATCTTCAATCCAACTTTTGTCTGAAGCATATCAATATTCCCCTCAGCAGTTTAAGGGCAAGTTGTGGATTTTGCTTATACCTACATCAATCAGGTTGATTTCTTTGATCTCCTGGCTAGTTATTGTTGAGATTCATTGGGTACTGTTCATTTACCATCTTCTGCCCTCAGGGAATTACAGAAAACTCCTGTTCTCCATCTCATGTTATGTGCTGGATTTTCAGAGGTATTAGAAACCCAAATTTATACTGCCTGTTCACAATCTTTGTTGTCATTGGCTTCTTGCCTTTCTAGTTCCAATTTGGGAGTTTTGGCCCATCAAGTTTTTTTACCTCTTCATTTGGAGGATCTTTAATATGGGTGGACAAATTACAGTGGTCTTAGTGACTATCCTGTGGTTGGGGGAGTAGTGTGAGCATTATTAAATCACTTCCCAGAACTCTGGAGTTCTTTCACCAGGAATCTGTGGGTACTTCATACTCTTGCTTAATTAATGTCATACCCACTATAGTATGCTCAATCTGTCATTTATTTATATCCAATATATCCACAGCAATGGACTTAGAGAGTTGTTAATCCAAAGATCAGTGGAGAGGGTTGATCCTGCTTTACTGGGATTTTATTCCCATGTATTTATTGTACTTATGAAGATAGAAGATTGGCATTCAATCATTGATCTGTCTCTACTCAACTGATTCTTAGATCATTTTCACTTTATAATGATATTTTTTCTCAATCTCTGGTGGTTCTCTGTTGGTGTTCTGGATGACCAAGTTTGATGTTATCGATAGAATCTTCACAAAAGCTTTTCAGGTTCATGCACAAGGGTCAGATGGTGCAGTTCAGGGCTCTACCATTTGGTTTTGCATCAGCACCTTATGTCTTCTGCAAAGTTGTTTGAGCATTTTCTCATCACCTGCATTCCTTGGGGTTGTGCACACATCATTACATGGACAACTGGCTCCTTTTGGCTCCATCCCTTCAATTAGCTTAAAAACACTCTCACATTCTCATTTTAGATGCCACAGAAGCAGGTTTCTTTATTAGACTGGAGAAATCTGTTTGGTCACTGACATAATATCTTGTGCGTTTGGATGTGTTTTTCAATGCTCACTTGAGTCGAACACAACCAATTCCTGTGAGGCTTCAAGCCATTGAAAGAGCCATCAGGCTTTCACTTGTGTATCTTTCTCTTACTGCAGAGATGGTTCTCTCACTTTTGGAGATGTGGGCATTCCTCTCAAGCCTTTCATTTTTTTGGGATGGACACAAATGAGATCCTTTCAGTAGTTACTGCATGAAGAGTGGGTCATGCATTCTTATTCTTTGGATTATCCTGTCTCATTATCCAAGAGCAACATCACTGATTACAAATGGTGGTTGGATCACAACAACATTAATATTGAAGCATTCATTCCACAACCTTTGCCCAAGATCCATCTGTTCACAAATGCATCTCTTCAGTGATAGGGTAGCTTATCTTCAAGGTCAGAACTTCAATGGTACTTGGACAGAAGATTGTGACTTGTTGAAATTCTCAACTGGATTTATTGTGGTTTCCAGTACCTCATCTTTAAGCATTGGCAGCAGATACATTCATTCAGGACTGAAAAGGATTTCAACTGTACATCTTTCCGTCAATTTGGCTATTGATTCATTATACTCTCTGTCATTTTCTTTTGGTTGCACCATATTGGCCAGCTCAATCAAGCATTGTTCCTACGTTTTCAGTATACCCATGAATGTGTACCTCCATCATTTCTGTACTGGCAGTCTCTGTTGAGACAACCATGACCAGTCATTTTCCATCAAGATGGTCAGAAACTCAGTCTTCATGCTTGGAAGTTATACAGTTTTTTACCCAGCATAAGGATTTGACTTCTAAGGTTTCTATGTATTTAACTGTACATCTCCATTTGCCAACCACAATCGTTTATCAATAGAAATGGAATATTTATCATAAATGTAGTATTAAAAGGAATTTCAAACCTCTTCACCCAAAATTATTTTCCATATCTTGTTTTATGAGTTGAGTATTTGAGAAGGATCTTCCTTCATCAACTGTGGCTTCATATAAGGCATCCTTATCCACTGTTTTTAGTTTTTCTTAATATTTGGAAGTCTTTTAAATCCTGAGCTCTATCAGGTTTGCTAAAATCCTTTCGTATTCTACAGCCCAAATGACATTTTTAATTACATAATTTAATTTTACAGTTGTTTTACATACATTTTCTCAATCTTCTTTTTCACTCTTACCTTTGTTTTTTTTGTTTCACTTTTTCTCAAACATGTTTTGTTGTTGT
The DNA here is from genome assembly GCA_011833715.1 of Carcinoscorpius rotundicauda. Lineage (NCBI taxonomy): Eukaryota > Metazoa > Arthropoda > Merostomata > Xiphosura > Limulidae > Carcinoscorpius > Carcinoscorpius rotundicauda. Next base: position 115,452 of record VWRL01001537.1, on the reverse strand, counting down.
TGGCTTGTTGACATTATTTGTCAGAAATGTTTGCAGTCTATATACATAGAACTCTATCATGCCACATTTGTACTTCTTGACTCTTGTAGGTCTTTTCTTCACAACACTCTTGCAGCCAGGAAAGAGAAAATATCCTTTTCACTAATCCATTTATCAGCTGTCTTTCACCTTTATTACTGCTCTGATCATGACCATTTGTTATGTCTTGAAATGGTCCTCAGGTATTTAGTAGCTCGGAATAACTCATTCTGAGGTACCACGAACTGATTGTTCATTCATTAGGATCTTTCTGTTTCTCATTATTTTTCTCTGTTTATCATATTGAATCACATAGCCTGTAATGGATTAGCATTACAGGAAAGGAATCTTCTGCATGTCACATTTGATCAGGTTAATAATATCTCAAAGTTATTAGTCACCTAACTTAATCATCCTCTGGGATAGTATGTGGACTATTATTAATACTTTCCTATCTTATTACTTTTACTTAGATGATCTGGCAGCTTCTTCTTTTGAGTGTTTTCAAATACCACATTAATCTATTTTTAATGCATCTATTAAACTATAACCAGAGTGGAGTATTTTTTCAGCCATGTATTTTTTCAGCCCAATATCTCTGTTTTTCACTGGATCTCATTCTGTGATAAGTGTTGCCCAGGTATATTCTGTTGAAGTGGGGTGTTTTATAAGGCCATCTAGAAACCTACCACATGGTATTACTTTATTATTATGGACCACCACTCACGGACTATCATGAGTAGAAATAAAATGGACCCTGCCCTTTCTTGCTAATATTCTGGTTGAATAAATTAGGATTAATTTTCTTTTAAAAATGAACAAAATGCAGTTAAACTATTGCACAGTCCTCTGCGGAGCACAGGTTCCACATCATCTGTAATTATTATGATAACTGTTAAAACTAAATTGATGTTATATTCCAGTCACTGGTTGATAGACATGGTCCCTTTCTAGCTGAAATAACATAAAACAAATCCAGACAAAAAACTGGCTGAAGTTTTTTTGAAACTAAATTTAAGAAGAGCACTTAGGCAGGTGTGCATAGCTAACATGAAAAGAACGTATCTTTTTATGGAGACCAAAGTAAACTACCATTGCAAAGAGAATGTTGTTTAAAGATAAAATTCACAGCCATTGTAGTAATTCTTCAGATAGTAATAAGCAGTTTTATACATTTTTGATGTAAGCAAAAATACACTTAAGATATACATTTACAGGGTGTCTGAAAATGAATATACCAAAAAAAAAGGGTTGAATGAGTTTATTGTTATTTAAGATAACAATTGGATATAAAGACAAGCACTAGGCTTGTAAGTTTTAGTTTTAATTAGCAATGTACTTCTACAAGTCTTCCATCATTCTCTTTAATTAATTTAATTGTGCTTTCAAATTCTGAGAAATTTTCCAACACAGCAGTATGGATGGATAAGATAACTTCACAAATCTGATGTTTCAGTTTTTCAAGGTCTTTTGATTTGTTACAGTAGACTTATGTTTTCAAAAAATTTCAAAGGTGAAAATTTAACGGGGTTCAATTGTGTGTCCAAGAGGGATGTTTGATAGGTTTTCCTCCACCAGTCGAATACTGAAAACGTTTGACTTACAATATTTAACAATTCAAGGTATTGCCTGAATCATGCTTCATGTAAATGTTTATGTTAAGAGTATTCTTTTCTACTGTTTTTTAATGTGATCTATTTTTTTATTATGCATCATTGGTACTATCTAGGAAATCATGCATAAAATGAAGGAACTGGAATTTGACCTCAAACAAAAGTTTGAGAAAGAAAAAAGGTATATAGAACACAGATACGAAACTAAAATTTATGAAATGGAAAAAGATTTAAAAGAAAAAGGTGAAGATATAAAAAATTCATTTCAGCAGAAAATTGGGATATTGCATAAGTTGCATGCTGATGAAAAACAAACTTTACAAAAACTACATTATGACGAACTGCAGGCCTCAGAAAGACAACAAACTAAAAATCTAGAAAGCTTGAGGAAACACTTAAATGACTGCCCCAAGAACGTATTTTGTCTTTAAAAAATGACTTTCTTCGTGCAAGAGAGATTGTTCAAAAGGATAATAAAGAAAGTATCAAGCATTTGGAGGAAGTGTTTAGTAAGAAGCTCAAATTTGAATGTCATTCACTGAATATTAGTCATCAAAATCAAGTAAATGAATTAAAAAGTAAGTTCCAGAATGATATATCTGCTGTACAGATGGCTCATCATGAACAGTTTCAGAGATTCGCAGAAGATCTGAGGAGACACTGGGAAGTAGAAAAATCTGAACTTCAGAAACTTCATGTTGCAGAAATTGAAGCACTCAAAGAAAACCTTAATAGACAGTTTGAACATGAGAAACAAATAATGAAAAAAGCACATATTGAAGAAACAAATGAACTGAAAAAGGTCAGTGAAAAGTCTCTTGAAAATATAATAAATAATCTCAAGTTTTTCTGTGAAGAAAAGTCAGAGCATGCTGTTTCAGAGTCTCTTGAACATGGAGAGCATTCATTGAATGATACATATAGTTTTGAATTTTTAAAATTTCAAGAGGAATGTAAGAGCATCATAAGTGGTGAAAAGCAAAAGCTCAAACAAAAATATGATGATCAGTTGAAACAAGAAGTGGAAAAGCTTTGTGAACAGTTTTTAGAAGAACATAAAAGTTTTTGTTTTACCAACAGAGAAGCTTATGAAAAAGAAAAAGCTTACTCTACAGGTCTGTTACAAGCTCTTGAAACACAATGTGTAAAAGTAATTCAGTTGCAGTTGGCTGTGGAATCAAAAGAAAAGAATGAGGTATGGAAAGCTTAAGGTTGCAAATGATATTAAAACTTTTTAAACCAAATTCTAAGAATGAACACTACAAGTTTATATTTGCATGAACTTTTATCTGTCACTTAATAAGAGCTCTTCTTTATTCTGTTTTATGTTCAATGATTTTTAAACTATTATTTAAAAAAACTGAAAACTTGAAATATGTTTGTGTTGTAGCTTTGCACTTTGCATATTATTTTTAGTTTTCTGTTTATAAAAGAGTAAAGAGGACATTTAATTATATCAATGGCTTCTAGTACATTATTTGTCTTTTTACAGCTACATATGTTGACTCTAACCTTCCACAAATGTATTGTTCTCTATGCACAGTAGTCAGTATTCTTTCATCTGCACTGCTAGTGTTTATATTATGATGCTTTCAAATTTTGCAGTGTTGAAAATTTGGGCAATTACCTTAAGCTGGATTTAAAGATTGATGTCTCCACAATATTCAAAGGCACTGACACTCCAGGATTCTTCTCCTGTTGTTTCAGTGTTAACAATAGAAACTTTGTTTGTCAAAGATGTTGTTATAATTTCACATCAGGTGTTTGGTCGTCTTCTGTCTCACTACTTCTGTCTTTTTTTTCTTTGCATCTATAATTACTCAGGTATGTGACTTTGTTTTTTCCCATATATTCTTCTGACTTTCTTTTCTCCTTTCCTTATCTTGACATTGGTATTCATACTGATGATTTTCTGTCCTACAAATGGGCTCTCCATATCAGTTTTAGCCTCATCATCTTCAGTACTTTTATTGTTCCCTTTGCTTTTGGTACTCTTGTTGTTCTTGAGCCTTAATCCCTAGAATATCTTCTTATTTGGGGTGCTCTATTTTATGTTTTATTTATCTTCAGTCTTTTTGTCTTCATTTTGCCATCATTGTAACTCCTTTGCTACTTGTTTTTTCTTCACCTACTCTCAAAGTCTGTTTATTAGGACCTCAACAGTTTTTATGGAGATGCTCTTTCCTACTTGTTCCATACTTTAATCTTGATCCATTTTACTACTTTGTTACCATGGTTTCTTTCTTTTGGGAATTTAGTTGGTTGCAAGATCTTTCAAGGTGTTCAAGACTCTTTGAAGTTTCATTTTGAAGCTGCTTGTCTTTTTTTTTCATTTTCTTCCTTACCCAACAACAAATTCTGTAACAATTACCCTTTTTCAGGAGTTGCACATATTTGTCCTTTTTCCTGTACCTCATTCTTTTATCCATTTCATAGGGTTGGGAATTATTGTTCATGTAGAAGACTTGTCTTGTGTGCTTACTGTCAGCTCAGGTCCTGTGGAATTCAGCCAAACACACATGAACTCCCTATGCTAACAGTCTTTAGCTCATGAACATGCTTTCTCATGTCCCTGTGTTGTCAAACTCCATCCCCCCCTCAGCTGTTTTCTTGTCTGGACATTTTTTAACTTGCATCACATTCTATGCATCTTCAACTTCAAGCATCTCAATAAGAATTTATTCTATTTTCAGACTTGGGATTGGACATCTCCTTTATTCTTCATCACAAAGGTCAGTTTATTTTATTTCTGTAACTCTCTTTTCTCACTAAAACTTGAGCTACATGAAAAGAAAATGGGATTTCTTTTTCCCATCATTCTGGCTTCCATTTCTTTATACAGCCATTTTAACTCTGACTGTTTTTAAGCCTGGTTTGAGCTATTCTTTATTTTACTGGAACTGCCCCTTCTTACCATGGTATTTCTTCATTTATCATGACTGTTCATTTTATCATGTCACCTCCCATTTGGTTTGTCAAGGTTTTTCTTGTCTCTTATCATTGTTTGAACCCTGGACGAGACCATTTAGATCAGCATGTAGACCAGATATGTCACAAACTTCTATGACATGGCATTTTTAATACTTCTTTCTCCTTCCATCTGCCATTCTCCAACCTGCTCAGAGGCTCTTGTGAAATGAGTATTGTTATTTGTTTTTAACTTCCTTATTTGCTCAATGCTCGACATTCTTAGATCTTACTATCCCTTACCTAATCATGCTGGAACCCACCTTGTGATCATTGTTCCCTCACGGGGAGTATTTACCTAAAATGCACAACATGGATGGGTACAGAAAATGTTAGGTTTATTTGCTCCTGCCCTGTGCACTCTGTTTAAATGGGGTTTCCCTCAAGACTGCTTTGATGGCATCTAATATATATTCTTCCTTTCAAACTGTACTTTACAACACTAGAAACTGTATTTTGATACCTTTGTTGGTTCCTGCATATAGGTCATTGTGTATTTTTGTGTTTAATGATAAACAAGCTAGGCTATCCTGCACTTAAATAAAAACAAACTAAAAAAACTGCAGCACTAGCCATGTGCTTGCCCTCACCCTTGACTTGCACATGCTGTCTTTTGTCACTTTAACACTGAAATGTAAACAACAAAAAAAGATACAAGTGTGTAAAATATCCTAGAGGTTCATTCTCACATAAATTACTCTTTGCAAGCTGGTTACTGGATAACTTGTCATTTGACAATTGTTAAATATTTATGAAAACATTTCTTTGCAGTTATTAGAAGCAATCAATTTATAAGGTCATTTAACCCAAACTGAAAGGAAAAATCAGTTCTTTTCTCATTACATTTCACATGCCATTTAGTTATCATGCAGCAATTATTGTTACATTTAGAATATATTTGCCCCAAAATAATTATATACTTTAAATGTAACAATTTTTAATTTGTGTCCCCTTTTATTCTCTGGATCAGATTTATGTTGTTTTAAATACACATTACTATCCCAAATATACTTTTATTTGCTCCAAATTTTTCTTAGGTGCTGCAGCAAGTAAAATATTAGAAGTTAAAGTTACTCCTTATATGTGGTATGAACCATTGATATTCAGCAGAAAAGTTTAAAAGTATCTGCAAAATGCAAATTCCAGAAATGATATGTACAGAATACATTAAACACGGATGATAAAAGAAAGTAACACAAAAAAGTGAACAAACAAACTGTCTATTTACAGTGAAAAGTATTTGTAGTTATGTTTCACCTACTGGTCAGTCTTTAATTCAGCTGCAACTTAACTGGCTTCTGGGGTAAAAGAAATCTTTCATGAAAATGAGTTGCACTGGACAAAGGATATTCTTTCATGTCTACTCAGAAATATAAAAAAACGAATTCTGTTTTTTGCTGAAAGTTCAGTATATCAGAATCCAATGTTATGTGAATCATCAGTTGTTCCAAAAACATTTACTCAGAGAGACAAAATAATATTACTCATGCAAATTTGTGACACCTTTTGAGATAGGCATGCCACTTCCTAGGGTAAACAGTCACAGAACTATGTTAAGTGTTTGTAACCATTAGTGAATACAACCTTTAATTCAGCAATTTCCAAGTAATGAATGTGTTTTCAAATTTGAAAAAATTATGTTGATCTAAGTGAGAAGAAACCAAAGAAATGAGAACTTCAATTATTAAAGAATAATTGGTTAGGAAATCTTTTTTTCTATTCAAGAATATGTGTTTAATAACATTTCACTTCCTTCATTTCAGCAGTTTTACAAGGCTTATTGCAAATACCGACGTGCTGAGAATTACAGGCGGTCATTGGTCTACCAGAAGAAGTATTTGATAAATCTAATAAATGGATATCAAACAACAGAAATTGTAACTATAAGCCAGGAAGTTATTTTTCACAATCTCACAAGTTGAAAAAATCTAGAACTTGACACAAACATCAATTGAAAGTATGAATATGGTATGTTGTATGCTATGTCAAAATGTAGTACTGTACAATGTGTCAAATAAGAGAGAATGTGGATGCACAGTATAGGTAAAATAGTGCACAACATAAACAGTTGTGACATCAGAGAATATAAAGTTACAAATGGAGAATAAACAGGATGCTATTGGAAAAGTAGGTATCCAAATAATTTGTATTATAAGATGCAGTTGAAGTAACAAATGTAATCCAATTATTATTATTTATCAAAAAGAAAACATTGAGGCCTCTTTAATCTAAGCAATCAAAGAATTTAGAAGATTTAAAAGCAGTAAACTAACGAAAAGTTTTCTTCAAGAAGGTGGACAATTTCAAATGTCACTGAACTGTGCTCTGTTTCCCAAACTGTAGAGTACAGCTGGAAAAGGAGTTGCAAACCATGTTCGTAGGAGGTTACATAAAGTACCAAGAGCTTTTCATTTTTAATAAGTCACAGAAATCCATATAAATCATATTCAGGGTAAAATTTCATGATCGTTTTTTCTTTTTTAACCAATACCTGCATTAAATTTGCAATCATTAAATTACGTGGCCCTGTAGTTTAATTCTGAAGTAATAATTTAGTATTAATAACATTAATGGGAATCAAAAGTATGAAAACTAAAAAAAAGGAATGCCTTTATGTACTACATTCAGTGGTCAAGAATTTTTTTTTTTACGGTTGTTTATTGGTAGAAACATTTACACCTTGAAATATAAAAATAATGCATCACAATCATTAAAACATTTTTTAGAAAATTTCAAATATTTGATTATACTGCCATTAATTTTCAAAAGCAATAAAATGGGAGGAATCATAAGGAGGGTGTTATTATATTATTATTTACTTGTATGTTACAAAATACGTATATTCTTTATGCAGGGACATCAACTGCATTTAGAGCAGTTGAACTTCAAATTCATCAGAAATTCAGAGAATGATTATGGTATGTTGATTTATCTTATTTAGTTGACCTATTGTGTACATTAAAAACATCTTGCATGCCTCTTATATATTTAAAGAAATTGCACTATTAAATTTTCATCCAACCTTTTTAAATATATTTTTTATTTCCAATGCAACCAGTTCTTTTGATCATCTCTAATCTTACACTGTAGCAGTAAATTTTGACAATTTTATACATTATATTTTTTGTAAACCAAAATCAGGTTGGCTTACAATTAGCATTTTTTCTATAAGGAATACATATGTCCATCTTGAATACTTATAAAATTTATTTTTAAAAGTTTTTTTTACATTTGAATGATATCACCCACAGTGCTATGTCACAAAACGATGAAAATCATCTTTTGAAAACAAAACCTGAACTTAGGACAAGCACAGGCAACCCATCATTCTACCCTAAGATATCTCCTGTCATTTTAAACTAGGCCCCTCCCAGCCCCTCAGTGGCACAATAGTATGTCTGCAGACTTATAACATTGAAAACTGGGTTTCAATACTCATTGTGAGAAAAGCATAGATAGTCCATAGTGTGGCTTCGTGCTTAACTTTAAGAAAACCATTCATTGCCTTCACAATGATTCTCCAGAAATGATTTGTTTGTTTTATTCTGCAGCAAAAGCAACAGTAGGGCCACTGAACTCAGCAGTCATTAGAGGCCATATGATAGAGGCTTGTGTAAAATTTAGTGTGATTACATAGTATCCCTGGCGAACAAGCCATTGTTATTGTATTCTCAAAATTCTGCATGCCTTTGACATATGCTAGATGAATCGAGACAAGTTAAATTCATTTGTGACCCTTTGAGCTTGCATCTCCCCACATCTCAAGGAAATTTTCTACACTACTGATCTCTACTTAATTTAGTTGCCCAGTTCATAACAGGAAATTCTTCTATCATCTGCTTAAAATTTGATTTTTTTGCAATTTGGATCCAAAATATAATTTTTACTTATGTTCAAATGTAATAAAACATCACACCAAACTTAAAATCTTCCACAATTATGACATTATTAACAGGTGTAGAGTTTCTTTAAGTGCTCGGTAACAAATTCCAATTCAAACCCAAAGTGAGTCAATCATCTCAATACTATTAACTTTAATACACTCACTTAAATAGGATCTAACTCACATTTTTACACATTGTAGAGCCACTCCTCGACAACAATACAATTAACGAGAAAAGCCAAGAAGAGTAAGATCACATCCAATGTATTACAAAAGCCTTCTACAACAATTAAACTACATACACAACAAATGAATTGTACACAGAAATACAAAGCAAAACTTGTCATATTTATTGCTTTTGAAATAACTTAATATTTGTTACAAAACTAAATAATCATTAAATAAACAACAAAATAACTTTGAGACTATTCAGTCTTGTATATCCAAAATGAGAATCGTCTTTAAGAAAAATATTTTTTATTACACACAAAGATTGTTTTCAGTTTACACTGAAAGTCTTCTGATATGGTCTTAGGGCTCGTGGATTTTTATATTCTAAATTGAAGTCACTGTCTCCTGGCTCAGAATCTATGGCAACCACACTTTCCATACCCATCTGTGCCTCAGTATCTGCACCAATTAGGTCTTCTTCCCTTTCAGAGTATCTCTACAACAGATTGATATCATAGACTTTGGTTTTCCCATCTACCTTTACTTTATAGTATACTCTATTGATAACTACCTACACTTCAAAGGGTCTTTTCCAATGCAATGATACTTTGTTGTTGGCAATGGGTAGCAGAACTAAGACATTCTATCTGATACAGAAATGTTCATCCTTGGCAATAGGTTTACTGGGTGTTACAATCTTTATGAAGTTTTATATGCAAAAACGGCTCTTCTGGGCCCAGAAAACACTTCAAATAGAAGGTCGAAACGTTGTTCGCTCTTCTATTTGAAGTGTTTTCTGGGCCCAGAAGAGCCGTTTTTGCATATAAAAGTTCTCAACAAGTGGGTTTCTCGACATCACTGATCTTTATGAAGTTTGTAGCTTGACGGGAGGATTTTGAATAAATCCGGTGCACGGCGTATACCACTGACCGGGTTTGGTTTTCAACGGCGTGCTTAATTTCACACGGTTGAATGGAATGGTGTACTCCTTCAAGCAAAATTGTGAATAGGCTTTTCGTGGGTACACAATTAATTTTCAAAGGGGTATTCCATGGCTTACAGATGTAGGACAAGTCTTCGGGCGTTGACGGCTGAAGAAGGATTCCCCCTCGGCGTAGAATTCGTGTTCTTGACGGGTCAATGGAAGCGCCTGGCTTAGCCTGGGCAATAAATGTGGCAACTTGAAGATGCGAAAGGTGAGGTGGCAGACCGTCGACGATTACCCGCGGAACCGTTCGCGGGATCGGCACAGCAAGATCTGGAAATGACAACGTAACAATGGTATAGTGGGAGAAAATATATAACATACCATTGTTATGTATTCGAATAACACTGCATATATTAGAATCTGAAAGAAATCCAAAATTACAAATAGTACTATTTGTTAATGCACAAGATTCTCATTCCACGAAGGGGATTTGACTTGGGTCGCTTCGAACTGACATAAATTATCGTTTGGCGCTGAAAACGCTTAAAACATTGCACGTTGTAAAACTTTCATTAAAACTTCACACTCCTAACCCAAATCACTTTCATTTTCTGAGGATCATTGGGAATACTGAGACCTAACCCATAGGTAATACTGAGAGCTATGATAACCACAAATGCTGACTAACATGCCTAATACATTATCAATACATCATACATTATCGATATACAGTTTGGTTTGGTTTGTTTTGGAATTTCGCACAAAGCTACTCGAGGGCTATCTGTGCTAGCCGTCCGTAATTTAGCAGTGTAAGACTAGAGGGAAGGCAGCTAGTCATCACCACCCACCGCCAACTCTTGGGCGACTCTTTTACCAACGAATAGTGGGATTGACCGATACACATTTTACACCCCCACGGCTGGGAGGGCGAGCATGTTTAGCGCGACGCGGGCGCGAACCCGCGACCCTCGGATTACGAGTGCACGCCTTAACGCGCTCGGCCATGCCAGGCCTTCGATATACAGTATTAAATCATTCAGTAATTCAATACAGTTCTCTCTCCAATAGTACAACTAGTTTGTGTATAGGGCATTCTGAGATAGTTGCTATTGTTTCCTAAATAAACTCAGGTCCCAATGAGAAGCTCCACCCTTTCTCATTAGGTTATCTTGGTCAGGTATATCTTTTACAACATTGTCAAGTCTGTAATGACTTCTTACTATATCATTGTCTTTCAACAGGACGATATCGTCATCTGTCAAGTTCCGCATTAATTAGTCCGTTTTTGTCTCTGCTGGAGGTTTTGTAGATAGTCTTTCTTCCATCGTGTCCAAAACTTATTAGCAGGAAACTGTACTTTCTAATATCGCTTGGTGGCATGCATATCCTCAAGAACAAAATTTTCCAGGAAGGGGCATCAGTTTTTTGACTCTAATGTGAGAAGATGATTAGGTGTCAAAAGTCCTGGTGCACGAGGTTCATTGAGGTTTTCTAGAGTCAAAGGCCATCATCCACATAGAAATCTTGTTGTAATTATCTTCAAACCAAAATTTTGCACAAGTTGGTGAGGATGTAGCACTGAACAAGTGCATTTTCATTTTGTAAGTGCAAGGAGTTGTCGAATGATCACTATTCCTCCACCAGAGAAATCTCAGATGGTCTCTGTGTTCACGATACACACGAAACTGGTAAAACATCTATTCAATGTCCCCATAAAAGCCAAAGGTTTCTCTCGAAACCTACATAAGACGCTGATCAGGGAATTCATCAGGTCTGGGTTTTGGAGAAGTTCATCATTCAGGCAATCGCCTTGATAACAAATGCTACAATCGAAGACAACTCTGATCTTTCCTGGCTTCTGAGAATGATAAACGCCATGGTGTGGAATGTACCAAAAAGTCTTAGATTCCTCTTCAAGCAGTGACTCTTCTTCTGCTTCCTCTCATTCTGTAATTTCGAACATGAAAGACTTGTAGTCTTCTGAATACTGTGAATTCTTCAGCTCAATTTGTTCTCGTTTCTTTTCTGACAATTGTTTTGTTGTTAGATCTGTATGGCTGTCCATGGTGTATAAATCTTCCTTGTCTTTAGATGTATTTCTCTCCAGCACTGTCATGAGCTTGATATTTTACTGAGACATGGAGTGATCATCCTGCTTGATTTTGTTCTATACAAAGAGAATGTATAATAAGGGGCTAAGTACACAGCCTTGGGACCTCCGGCTAGTAAAGGGAACGAGGGAGAGATTCGAATAGTTCAATTACTTGAGGTAGAATCTCCTCCTCTTCTGCACTCATGTTGCACCAGGATGACGACGTTTGTTCAAATAGCGTCTGTTCAAACAGTGCTGGTTCTTCTGCATATGCTCCATCCCAGATCCATTTTGTGAGCAAATGGCTGTCTGTCATGACCAACTACTCCAAAAGGAGTAGCTCTTGGCAACTGCAAATCATGTTCAGTGCCATCTATGTCAGATGATTCATCATCAAGAGCTTTCAACTCTGCTTGTTTTCCTAAGAGTTCACTAATTATTCATTGTTCTTTTAGTTCATGTCGTTGCCACTGAAGTTCTCCTTGAGCTACTTGCTCTGCTCTGTGTGCGGACACCTTTGCCTATAGATACTCCAGCTCATGTTCTTTCTTTCTTGTTTCCTTTTCTGCCAGTAGAGCTGCTGCTTGAGCAGCGAGAAGTGCTCGCCTCGAGATAGTCATCGAGCTTGACCTTGTTGAATTGCTGACCCAGCCGAAATTTTCCAATGTTCAGTTCTTTTGTTGTCCAATATGAAGTATGGTCTGGATATCACTCTTTGCTCTGTCTGATAGAAGCCTAATATCAGGTGGTACCTCGTTCTCTGATGAACCTCAGAGTACAGTCTGTCAAGGCAATCCAAACTACTATTCAGCTATTCCATTCTGACATCAATTATTTCGGGACGACATACAGAGTCAAAACTTTCTCTGCCTTGTCAAATAGCTGCCTGCTCTGCTTGAACCAGATCAAAAACTGCTTAATTACCTCCTCATTTTTTTCCATAGCCTTTAGAGATGGAATGTAAACTGTGGTACTACAATGGATATCTAGTGCATTTCGAGGAATGCCATTTACAAAGAGAATGTATAATAAGGGGCTAAGTACACAGCCGTGGGACCTCCGGCTAGTAAAGGGAACGAGGGAGAGAGTTTATTCGTAACTTTAATTCTGGTGAAAGAGTTATTTAAACGCTAGCTATCCAACGGATAAAGGTATTCGGAATATTTATGGAGAACAGTTTAAAAAGGAAAACATTATGCCATGCAGAATCAAAGGCCCGTTTGACACCGAGGAATTCACCAAGGCAACCTGGTTCTGGTTAACGGCTTGAAATAGGGATTCAGTAAGTCTAACAAGGTGGTCAACGGTTTGACATTTTCGTCAGGAGGCATTCTGGATATTAGATAAGATGTTATTAGTTTCAGTAAAGAAAGTAATTCTATAAGTGATGATTTTCTCTAATAGTTTGCTTAAGGTATTGATGAGGTCTGTCGTTTGAAGGATCAGACAGGTTAGATAAGATAGGGTAGTAGCCATGCAAAAAGGAATAGCTGTATATAGATAGTATATGATTTACAAAGGTCAGGGATAGATGTTTTATAGCGCAGTTATTTATGCCATCTATTCCGGGGGCACTATTGCTTTTAAGTCGTTTGATGAACATTTCGAGTTTGGTTAGCGTGAATGGTTTGGTGAAATAAGCGTTATGGATAAGAAGGCCTAAACTGAAGTTGGGAGTTAATATTTTGCGATGATGGGTGTGAAATTATTTATATTAAGGAAGTGAGCGTTGTCAAAATTAGGGTGGTTAAATGTTGTGAAGAAATTCTTGAGGACTTTAGCAAAATTGTGCATTTGTTCTTGTCAGTAGAAGCCGTTGTTTGTTATGCACTAAGTTGTGAATGTTAAGATTTTGTGATGACTAACAAACAAATTTAAATTTATTCCAGAATTCTTTAGGGTGGTCTCGGAAATTGTCTTTTGAGGTGCAGAAGTTTTCCCATTAACCACCTAGTCATTTAATGGTATTGTTTGTTTGATTGATTAATGTTTTGAGGTGGTAATTACTTGTAGAGACAAAAAGTCTACGTAGACGACGTCTTTCAGTAATGTGGCTATGAATTTCGGGAGTTAAGGCCCAGTGGTGTAACGGCGGGGTGCGGACCTGAGCAGGAATGACAGAATGGAGGGCATGGGTAATAGATTTAGTAAATTTAAGAACATGATCGTCAAGGACTTGGGGGCCAGAGATTAAGGGAGGAACATAGAAGGGAGTGTTAGATAGAATACATTTGAAAGAATTCCAGTTGGAATTGGAAAGTTAAGGGTACGGGATGTGGTAAGGGAAAAGCAGGTAAAGTTATTAAAACGATGAAAGGACACAGGAAGGTGATCACCTCCAATATGATTGTTGACTTGATATCAGAAATATGAAGCAAAAGGTCAGGGGTGACTATGACCAGATTAAGATTATCTTGGATGATCGTTATTGATACATGTCAGATTGTTAGAACGTAAAAAGTTACGAATAGTATGTCCGTTACGATTGTTGGTGCAACAGAATAATTCTTTGTGGTTAGAATTTAAGTCACCAAGGATTATGGAGCGTTTGTGGATAAAATGTGAGTATTGTAAAAAAGTGAATTCGGGGAACTGTAAGGGGCTGACGTAAATTAAGTCTATGATGATGGCGAAGTTATTAGTAGTTAGTTCAGTTAAAATAATTTTGTTATGGGGCTGAATGGGAGGCTTCAGAATATTAATATTTAACTTAGGTTTGTAATGAAATGCAATGTTTCTAGTGGGGGCAGAATGGGAGACAGAGAAAATTTTATAACCAGGGAGGGTAAAAAATAAGGGCGTTGCAGAGGTCGAAAAGCTCACATTTTTTGAAGTATAAGCCACCTTGAATATTTATGTGTAAGAATGAAACCATACCACTTACCTGGAGGGGTACTGACCATTCTTGCTTGAATCTAGTGGTACATGACTCTCGGATCCAGGCTGCTGATATCTAAGAAGAACTTGGTAGAGTGGTATATCCAGGAATATAGTTGGTGGAGGGACTCGGATTCATTTTACGTCACCATGAAAGCAATATCGGCAACAAAACTAGCGAGCTGTTCATGGAAAGCACAACCAAAACCTCTGGGTTTCTTTGGAGTAAGCTCCGAAAGTTGTTAAGCTCCGGTCTTGTTGAAAGTTGGGTTCACTGAAAGGTCCACGTGAAAGTGTTGGTTTGCCAAGTTTCAATTTGTTTAGTTCCAGCACTTGTTGATATTTAGGGCAGCCGTGGTAGGAGGCAGCATGACCACCATTGCAGTTGCTGCACGTAGTTTCCTGATGGGGCGTCTGGCAGTTACTCACGTGGTGTACACCTCCACAGCAAACACATCGCGGAGATTCTTCACAGCCTGCAGGGGTATGACAAAAACGTTGACATTTAAAACAGCATTCTCTGGCGAATTTCCATTAGGCTATCCTTTTACCCAAGTAAAAGCAAGGATGTCTACGTTTAACGTATAATCTTCAACCATCATACCATGTTTGCTTGTTTGTTTTTGTGTGAACATTTTGAAAAAAAAAACATTCATTATTATATTCCTCAAATTTTAAGTGTTTAACAGATTACTTCCTTTCGTATTTTGAGCAGAAATTAAGTAATCGAAACAAGTAAACACTTTAATATTGGAATTGGTGATGCATAATTAGATCAAACAGAATTTGAAAGTTAAACTGATGTCACTAAATCTCAGTGGCTCAGCGGAATGTCTGTGGACTTACCCGCTAAAATCCGGGTTTCGATACCGGTTGTGGGCAGAGCACAGAGGTATGTACTTAATTCAAAAACAACGATCATTTTAACCTGTAAACGACGGCCATCATCACTCGTTGCTGCCACCTGGACACCTAAAGCTTCATTTTTTAAATAAATACTTTTTCCATTAAACCTTATACCATTTGTAAAGAAAGTGAAAAAAAGGTATAAATTTTACAAGAACATGCCGGTAAAAATAGATCTTCAAAATTATATCCTGTTAATTAAACACAATCCAAAAGTATAAATCATAACGAGACAGCTACTAATGAATATCAAATACAGGCTAGATTTTTTAGTAGTAAAAACTTGTAATCTGCAAAGTCCTGATATTTTCTAGCATTCGATGTTAGGAGCTGGTTGTTGGAATGGGTTGTTTCTCGTAAAATTGAAATGATAGTAGACTTAGTATCACAGTGGTAATTTTTGTTAGTAATTAAAAAAAGTTAATTCGAATAAGCAATTACTCCAACCATAACTTTAAGAGACAAGAAGTGTAACAAACGATCATATTTTACAGCGAAATAAGTAGATGAATAAACAAAACTTTAATGAAAACATTTTAGTTGAACCAAATATTTTATCGACGTAAAAAAATAGATTGAAAAGAGTTTGAACAGAATAGTAATAATAATAAAATTTGATTATAAGGAGTTAAAAAACATGAATAAGAAACGTTGACCTGAATCATTTCGTATCGTGAGAGGTAGAAAGTTTCGCATTGCTCACCACCTTGCACTTTCACGTTTTTCTTTTAAAGAACACCAAACAGATTTAGTGTCAGACGTAATTTGCTTTGAATATCAGATTATACTCCACAAAAATAGACAGCGACAAGGTCCTTACAGATTTTGCTTGCACCAACCAGACTGGTAACTTTACAAGTTGCAAACTTAGTGTCTCAGGAGTGTGGATAAAACAGATGTTAACAGTTATATAACAAGCATGTTTTGTTGTTGTGTGCCAGGTATTTATTCTACGGCGCACATTTGTTTCTTCTGGTTATGAATCTCACTATTATTTTGTTTTTGTTGCAGATTGAAAGAAATAAACTTAGAGTAAACTTTATCTGTGTTTCGGAATGATACTTTGTAACATTTGTTAAGTACATTAATTGTCAAAACGTAGATTATTTTGTTATTCATTTCAAACGCAAAATGACAATTTTTTTCATTACAAACCGATGGTGGAAGTATTAGAGATAATACATCATTGAAAGAAGATATCAGCAAGATAAAATTTCATCATACATTTTTAAAGAAAAGCCCCGTTTGGAAAGATACAATTCGCCTTACGTTATCAGCACCCTTCTTATCTGGATGACACACTTAATCTCATTTGGAATTCTCGTGTTTCTTATCTTTGTGTATACTTTTATAGACAGCTTTAACGCTGGTTGGTAATTTTTGAAATATCATTATGTCCACTTGCATATTTGTCAGTAAACTGCCACACAATTACAGTTTTGTTCTACAGAAGTCGAAGCACATAAAATATCATTACATCCAACTGACCACCATAAGAAGCTTTGCATTATTCACCAGAACGTTTACCAAACTGAAATTCGTTATACCCATTTGTTTACCATCACAAATGTACATTTGTCTACCAGGAATATTTTCATATATAACGTCATTTTATCCATCTCAAACTTATCGTTGTCTCTCTGGATTGTTGTCTTACAGAATGCCATTATATGAGTATGCTTGCCATCAGACTCTTACATTCTTATGATAAAGCTTATGGAGCTTTTTAAAACCAGAATTCCCGTCTTACTGAATGCTATTATATGCAACTGTCTGTGGGTTCCTATTCTTGATCTCACTAATTGCTATGTGTTTCAGGTATTTTAAACATTGTATCACAATGAAATTAAAGTAGAAAGTTCTAAAATTCAAAAATATATATTTCAAAAACCAATTGAAAATCAGGATCTTATGAAAATGACTAATTGCTTTCGTTTTTTGCTTAATACAACGTACTTTCTGTCACACAATTTTTGAAATTCTAAAAAAGACAATACAATGAAAATGAAACAACATAAAAATATATAAATGTCTTGCTACGGTAATCATCCACGAAAATCATCACACTCGTTCCAGAAAGAGCCTATCTGCTTTATGAATATACGTTTATACGTTATATTCCTTATAGACAGATGGCTTTATTCGTTACAGTGTTACGTACGAGTCGCACACAATGAGAAAAACAAACAAACATTAACAGTGCACTTAATTTCACTACTTATTGTTTTAGGTCCCGACGGTATGTTATATGTATAACTTGAGTCATTTTCGTTAATTTGTTTCAGTTCTTTACACTGTATGTTTTAACAGAGAAACTTGTACAATTACTCAACCTAATGCAATATGCACACAACACCACCTGTCAATTGTCTATTACCATAAGGTGCAGTAATCGTGATTCAATTTATCTTCTGTGGCTGGGAAAGTTTTAATTAAATTGTTCAGTTTTATTCAAAAAACAATACTTGAGAGAAACACTTAATACCACTTCATTTAAACCGATACAATTAATGATACAGTACACACAGAAAACTGAATTTTGTTTTATTAATTTTGTGGATAAAAACCTATTTTTTCATGACGACAGATAATTTGACCAAGAGTATTATAATAACTCTTTTAGTACCTCTTTTTTAATAACTTAATTAACTCTTTTAAAACAAGGATGAAAAATAGGAAAGTAACCAAAGGAAGTTTGGAAACGTACCTACTGTACAGTGTAACAGAAACAAAACATCCAGTTTGAGCTGGTAACGCGACTACACGACAGTTGTTTAGGCTGTCATTATCCTGATCCAGTGATGCAAAGTAAGCCATACGTTTCTTTTAAAAAGTAAAATTACACTAAGTATACAGTCTACTTTAACCGACTGTAACTGCAGTGGTCTGTGTATTATGTAGTTGAACTGATTGATATTATTATTGACAGAAAAGCATTTTTAAAATAAAATAATTTTAAATGACAAATGATAATTTTGTAGACGGTGTTCAAAGAGTTGTATGTGACGTTCTTCCAATGACAGAATCTGACGAAATATTAACGTATTTGTTGCATTATAGAATAGAAGGATGCAACATTCTGACTGTGATTCGAGCGCCTTTACCAGCTGGCCATATTGGTTAAAAATCATTAGAAAACAACTTCT
The DNA here is from genome assembly GCA_011833715.1 of Carcinoscorpius rotundicauda. Taxonomy (NCBI): domain Eukaryota; kingdom Metazoa; phylum Arthropoda; class Merostomata; order Xiphosura; family Limulidae; genus Carcinoscorpius; species Carcinoscorpius rotundicauda. The sequence continues at coordinate 96,851 of VWRL01001537.1, read as the reverse complement.
AAATAAACGTATGTTTGGACTCCAGAACAATGCAAAGAAGTGAAACACTGTCCAAGTGGAATTAAAATTTATATTTGCTGGCATAATGTGGGGGAGAAAATGTTTCTAGGTAATGCTGTTAAGTGGATAAAAAAATTGAGCTCACCTCTTGAATTCATTTGAGCTTTTGTATGATTGGATATCATTTTATAATGCCTCTATGGGTGAAAATCTCTCATCTTTGGTGTGACTGGGATTCGAACCCACGACCCTCAGGTTTCGAATCGAGCGCCCTAACCTCCTAGTCATGGAAGGCCATTGATCGAAGTCAAGGGCAACATGTCTTTGGGTTTCATTAATGAAAGGTAGTCTGATAGCGTGGCTGGGTGAGTCACATGTTTGTAAGAAACTGACAGAGGTATTGGAAATCACTGTTTGTGAAATTAAACAAAGTACTTTTTGACATTCGAAGCAATTACTGAAGAGGATCTAGATTGCTGCATTAAATATTTGAAATAATTACCTGCCAGAAATGGTTGAGCTTAGGGAAAGGTAGTGTAATGCCTGGTGCTAAGTAAATTAACCATTTCTTTATTCTGTTAATCTTTTTGACGGGATAGCTTGATAATTGAGGCTTGTGTCACAGCTTAGATATGCCACTGTTTCAAACGTGTTGCAAACTGAGCTATACATGCAACGAATTCAACGTTCAAAGCATAAAAGAAACCCACCAAGAAGAGTTTAGTCACTTTTGTGGATCATTTGTCTCGCCTGTGAAATGAAAGGGAATATAGTACAAATATTGTAGATTGTGGCAATATTCTTGTTGATAAATTCATTATAGGTCTCCAAAAGTCACAGTATGACACCATTTGGATGCAAATAAATTTTAAAAGTAAGCTTTAAGACAGAGAGGGGGAAAAAACTCACACTGGTAGTTTTAATGGCTCATAGTCTTCAAGAACGAAAAACCTTCAAAAGGTAACTTTGCCTTGAAGAACTGAAGTTTAACCTATAGTTTTCTTATCAAAAGTAACTATAAACAGTCATAAAATTACCAGTGAGTAGTAAGGATTTTCCGTGTTCCCATTCACAATCGTGCTGCAGTAACATATACTTCCTTTTAGAAGAATCCAATAGAAGAGATGCTTTAATTTATGTATATCTTGATGTTTGATTGCACATTTCAGTCTGTTTTTAAAAACCTGGGTACAGTTTCTCATTACACAGATAGATACGTTTGATAATGAATCCAGGAATGTGTGCACGTATGAAACACATTCTGTAAATAAATGCTATGCTTACTGATCCTGCAAACGTTATGGTACTTAGAAACTTGTCCTTACCAGGATTAAAATACTTTACCATTTTCTAAGCTTTGTGTACTCATATTGACATTTTGGTCAATTTCTCCAGATAGCTGCACCATTGTCTGAACTGACTACTAAACTTAAAACACATACTTCATTTGTAGCTCCAGTGTTAGGATTCTCGAGATTTCACTGTACATTTGCTCTGGATACAGATTCCAGTATTATTACGGAGGGATACAATTGCCTGCAAGAACCAGAAAGCAATAACTCATAATTCGGTTACTGTTTGAAAGAACTTCACGTAAATGAAGTATGTTTTCTATTGCTACTGCCATTATGTGTGTTGCATAAATTCCCTAATAATTTAGATTATGTTTCTCTGATATGACAGGTGAAATTCAAAACTTGAAAGCGATTATTTCATGTTGAATAAAACATTGCAGGGATACAACTTTTTTATTCATCATAGATAAGACCAACAAGAACGAAACAGAGAAACTGCCTTGACTAATGAAGTGAACTTGTCTTTGAACTGAAGAACCACATTCTGAACACAGTGTAACGGGAAACAGCAGCAGAAGTGACTGTTAATCATGTATCTGTTTTGCAGTCGGTGCACAGATATTTTCACAGGACTTTACGGGGTTGAGATTTGCATTAGCTGACACACACGAACCTCCATTTTGGCAACTGTGTGTGGCCACGACAAAGCAAAAGAGATCTTACAATGTAGAATTAATTAAGAAACAAAAGTTCCAGCATTAAGACTTAGTGTGCTGTGACATATGCTTAAACTGTTGTAATAACTCAGCACTGGCTGAACTGTTACTTAGCATATTTTTTATCGAATTGCTAAATTTCGAATTCACTTGAACAAAGTGACAAACAAAAGCCATGTCACTGATGAGCCATGTTTAGCATGAGTAGGTCCGGTATAAAATGAAATAAAAGTCGAGTCATAAAACAGCAAGAGTACTTCATTGAAAGACGTCTTTTTATTTAAGAAAACAGGAGGAGTAACGTGACTGCTTTGGTAGTTGAACAAAGTGTCAGAGTTGTATATTCAAGACTGCTTCACTTAATAGTTGTTATTTAGTTTATTTAATGATTTCATACTCAATAATTATTTAGTTTTCATGACGAGTTAATACTATAAAAGCAATAATTGTGAGAAGTTTGTTATGTAACTTTGTACGAATCATACGTTACCTACGCTGTTTGATTGTTGTGCTAGGCTTAAGTAATATTATTCACGTTATCTTATTGGAGTCTTCCAAGTGTTTCTATTTATTTGTGATACTGTTGCTGCTAGAGGGCTTCATAGATTTAGATTTTCTCTTGCTAGTTATAAATGCATGCAGGTACTAACGTACCTCAAAACAGCTTAATAATAAGGAGCGAAAACAACCCTAACATCCATACTGGACGAAAACAACAGTTAGTAATGTATTGTGAAAAAAATATTATATTCAGTAGTTCAAATATTTTACAAAAATGAAAGTGAATGTAATATTAGTACACGTAAGAATTCCTATAACTAAGTTAACTAGGAATACTATCACAAGTAACAACAGCCTTATCAATAAATGGGAAAGACCAATTCTAACATTAACATACTAATAAATGATTGTTTGTTTGTTTTGGAATTTCGCACAAAGCTACTCGAGGGCTATCTGTGCTAGCCGTCCCTAATTTAGCAGTGTAAGACTAGAGGGAAGGCAGCCACCGCCAACTCTTGGGCTACTCTTTTACAAACGAATAGTGGGATTGACCGTCACATTATACACCCCCACGGCTGGGAGGGCGAGCATGTTTAGCGCGACGCGGGCGCGAACCCGCGACCCTCGGATTACGAGTGCACGCCTTAAAGGCGCTCGGCCATGCCAGGCATATACTAATAAATGAACAAACAACTAATATAGTATTGGTAAAATAAATATTACCAGCAAATGAAGAATAGTGGTGCAGGAAATAATGTTATTCTAAACAAACAGAGAGAGGGACGCTTCAATGAAAAAAATCTTCAATAGAAATAACAGATGTTAACATACAATCTCCCAGTGGATCAAGGATATGTTTACTGAGTTATAGATCGAAAATTTGGGGTTCATTTCTCTGTAGTGAACAGACTACAGATAAGCCATTGTCCAGCTTGATACAAAAAAACATAAATGTTCAAAATAGAGTTCATTTGAAGAAATCAGAATAACTTATATTAAACACCAAACAACAACACCCAAATAAAAAGCAACAACAATGTACATAAAAGATCAAGCATAAACATCCCATGTATACATACCAGTACCGACAGATCATTTTTCTAGAAAACACAGAATCAAAATTATGTTGATACACACACCAACACAATGATAATAACAGAAATAAATGCCATAACATGCTAACAAAATACAGATTAAAATGCTGAGAAAGCTGACTAAAAACATAAGATTCCTGAGGAAAATTGAAGGAACTACTAGAATATACAAATTAATAACTGTCATAATTCTGAACCAATGGACATTGAACGATCGGTTAACATAGGCAAATAACTTATAGTCTGGAAATACTAAAATATAACTTTTTTTTCACACCAGTATTTTTAACTTAATTTTTTTTATGCTAATATAACTCATAGATTTTAAGAAAAACATGTTTAACACACTTCTTCCCAAGTGGTAATACCATATTATTTATTTGTTATTTTATTTTCTTCTTTACTTTGAAGAACAATCACCTTAACACAACTGTCTGCAAGCAGTGGAGGGTGATATAGATGTGGAATATTGTGGGCTTGAATACCCACATCTCACTCTCCTATTTTCTCTTTCTATTCCTTTGATTATTTTATCATTTAATTATTCTTTACATGAGACTGGCAAACAGAGGTTAAGACTGATAGATGGTATATCCCCACTGTAATTTGGGTCCTACTTCCTCAGTAACCTTCAAAACCAACAATGGTACATTTCACATCCTACGTTATAGCCTGTATCTTGGGGGAATTTTTTGGTAGTGAAGAAGCTTTGTTTCTGTTTGGGCTTGTTTTTATTTATAACAAATCATATACATGCACACAAATATATATATTTTTTTCTGGGCATAATTACAGATTTTTCAGACCTGCCCATGTGTTCCTATGACACTAAATGTATCAGATTTTCTTAGTAATTCTATTTTATTAAAACTACATGAGGATGTTACCTATGTAATAAAAACTTCAGACACATTTTCTTCACCTTGTGGTACTTCTGACAAATATCTTTAAATACTGCAACCAGATAGTAGACAAAATATTGGATCTATATTTATAAAGTAAATATAATTAGGTTTTTGAAGGAACTAGTCCGCTCATTACAATTATTCCTCATTATTTTCTCTAGTTTTATCTGCAGATTTACAATAATTAATGATATGATAATCAGTATGTACAATCTCGTATCTAATGATTTATTAAAAGGCATCTGCCAGATGTTAGACTAGCTCCAAATCTCCCCAAGACTTTAACACTTTTGGTGCACAATTTAAAAAATCCCATTAAGTTTATTTAATAAACTTACTGAATGTTTCATTATTAACTTCGCTGACGAAAACGAGAAATAGTATACAATCTATTACAGAACTCAGAGGTACATCACGTGAAGCATCTATCATCATGAAAACTATACTCGGTTTTCTCTGTCCTGAAAACGTTCATATTCCCGTTTTCTTTTAAACGGATATGAATATACATTATTTAGTTAAGTAGACATTTTGTGTAACATTAAAAGCTTTAAGTTTTTAAAGAGGCCTAACAGATTATAGCATAACATCATAAGTTTCAAATGTATTTATTTATTGATGTAACAAATGACAGTAATGTTTAGTTCCAACTGAACTGAAGCAAAAACAAAAAAAACGCATACAAGATACACTGTTAAATTATTTCTACTGAATATAGGTATTCTTAATAACGGCTAGAGGAAAGGCAGCTAGCTAGTCATCACCACCCACCGGCGAACATGTTTGGCGCAACGTGGATGCAAACCCGCTGCCAGTCAGATTACGAGTCCCACGCCTTAACACGCTTGGCCATGCCGGGCCTCTAATCGTTTAGTGCTGAAACGTTGATGTTAGAAACTAGAATGTTGCTGTAAGAGTAGTGAATCAAAGAATAAATTAACATGTCCATCACTTTTCTTTTCAGCTTCACTCAACTTCACGTTTCGGAAGAGAATTTAAACATTTAAAACAACCTGTTTGTTTACGAAATAATGTTATTCAAACACCTCAATTAATTTAGAGTAGTGGCAAGGTCTACAATATACGATCTAAATCAAACAAACTGCATGCATTCCACCCCTATAGTGACAGTACACGAGGTTCAAGTTATTTATTTTCTTTTATCTTTCCAGCATCACAAATGACGTGTATTTTTAAAAAAAGATACATTAGGTTCTACTTCATCACTGAAATTTAAGCGTGAGTGATTTAACCTGAAAAAAGACCCCAGTGTGTCAGGGGTGGACTTACAACGCTAGAAACCGCGTTTCGATACCCGCGATGGGCAGAGCAGAGACAGCCCATTGTGTAACTTTGTGCTTATTTCAAATCAACAGTGTGTGTGCGTTTTTGTGTTTTTTGTATAGCAAAGCCACAAAGGGCTATCTGTTCATCCCACCGAGGGGAATCGAACCCCTGATTTTAGCGTTGTAATTTCGGAGACATGTTGCTGTACTAGCGGGGGGCCCAAAACAACAGCAAACACTGATAAAAAATAATTAAACAAGCTATCGTTGATTCATTTTTCTAATTACTTGTTATTTAGGTTTTATTGCATGTGACGTAACAATATTTTATTTGAATTAATTTTAGTAAAATTAATTTAAAAATATCATGGTTACAAGAATTATAAAAAAGGTGTTTAAAAAGTAGATTACTTAACCATTTGTTAATTTTAGAAAGTATCTACATTTTTCTTCTAGATTTAGAAAAATATTACGAGTTCCTAGCTGCATTTGATTGGCTAAAGCACTGGTATGTAATATAAAATGTGGTTGCCTAGCAAAATAGAACGTTTATAACGGATTTCATGAGTGTGATACGAATGTGACTCTTTGCTCTTGATAATTTCGAGAAAACCAAAAAAATATTTGTTTCAGTGTGAAAGAAAAAAGAAAACTGTTATTGATTTAGAAAAACACATTATCATTTTTCTCGCGGTTTCAATAAATTAAAAGTTTTATTGAGCCAATCTTTATCTGTGTTTATCAAGGAATATCTTGAAGTTCATATCAACACCATTAGGCTTAAAATGGCCCATATTATCATAAAACGCCAAACCAAACAAATAAAGAGATGGTTTGTGCCTGAAGGTTTTCGTGAAAATCCAAACGTAAGTGTGTGTGATTCACAAAAGTATGTCTCATTTATATTAATTTTCTGACTACAGTCCCAAGAGGAGAGAATACATCTCTCTCTCGTTATGCCATGATGTATTTGAGAGAAAAAGATGAGGGAATTGATCAGTTGTGTCAACAAATACACCAGTTGAGAGAACAATTTTTAGAAATGAAGCCCGAGGTGGTTCGAAGTGCTAACATGGTGTGATTCCAGAATTTTTTTTTTCACTGGTGCAACTTTAGACTTGTAGTACACATTCTTTAATTTGTTTCAGTATATAGATCTTTGTACAATACAAATTTATACTTTCATCTAGCTTTTACAACTTTGCAAAACCAAATGGTAGAGACCTGAACTGCACCATCTGACCCTTGTGCATGAACCTGAAAAGCTTTTGTGAAGATTCTATCGATAACATCAAACTTTGTCATCCAGAACACCAACAGAGAGCCACCAGAGGTTGAGAAAAAATTTCATTATAAAGTGAAGATGATCTAAAAATCAGTTGAGTAGAGACAGATCGATTATTGAATGCCAATCTTCTGTCTTCATAAGTACAATAAATACATGGGAATAAAATCTCAGTAAAGCAGGATCAACTCTCTCCACTGATCTTTGGATTAACAACTCTCTTATAGATCCTTGGAACAAAAGTCCATTGCTGTGGATATATTGGATATAAATAAATAACAGATTGAGCATACTATAGTGGGTATGACATTATTTAAGCAAGAGTATGAAGTACCCACAGATTCCTGGTGAAAGAACTCCAGAGTTCTGGGAAGTGATTTAATAATGCTCACACTACTCCCCCAACCACAGGATAGTCACTAAGACCACTGTAATTGGTCCACCCAAATTAAAGATCCTCCAAATGAAGAGGTCAAAAAACTTGAAGGGCCAAAACTCCCAAATTGGAACTAGAAAGGCAAGAAGCCAATGACAACAAAGATTGTGAACAGGCAGTATAAATTTGGGTTTCTAATACCTCTGAAAATCCAGCACATAACATGAGATGGAGAACAGGAGTTTTCTGTAATTCCCTGAGGGCAGAAGATGGTAAATGAACAGTACCCAATGAATCTCAACAATAACTAGCCAGGAGATCAAAGAAATCAACCTGATTGATGTAGGTATAAGCAAAATCCACAACTTGCCCTTAAACTGCTGAGGGGAATATTGATATGCTTCAGACAAAAGTTGGATTGAAGATAAATACCTTAGGACAATCATGATAGTACGATGAACAGGAAAACCTGTGGTTAGTTTAATGTGATCACAGGATGCAATCTAGACCTCTACAGTTCCAGAAGAGGTCCAGCCATTGAGAATTTAAACAGATATTCTCCTGGAGGTGATAAGTCAGAGTATGCTGATCCAATAAGTGTGGGGGTTAAAGCATAGCTATCCTATTGCCTAACAAAGCAGCAAACCTCCCTGTATAAACAGTAATATCAGGAGGAGGAAAAACCAAGAAATCACTGCTGTCCTTTCTGCTAATAAAGCAGAACTTGTTTTAACTGAGTCAATTAATTCATGTGGGCTTCATGGGCCATATGTAATTGTTCATTTCACTTGTACACCTCTTTCTGTAGATGTTCTTTTTCAACTGAATATTCATTCCTTTCTTCTGATAACTTATACACAGTCTTAAGTTCATTTTGTAGTTCAATCTGTGTTTCAAAGACCATATTTACATCACTACAATTTATTTATGTTTAAATAATTTATCAAGATCAATAACAATACTAAAAACATATTGTGATATTATAAAGCTGTTGAATGAATCAAACACACCCATCTTAGTTTATAAATATATACACACACACATCTTTAAAGATTGAATAATTTAATTTTTAAACTGTTTAATAGTTATGGGATGTTAAATTTACAGTTGTTGTTTTTTTGGAACAGCCAATTTACAGCTTTTCTCAGGAAGATATATATATACATCGTGGCCCGTAAGTCCCTACCCATCCATATGTAATTATGTTATAATCAATAATACTAATGATGAGTCAAAGGCAACTGTTACCATGGCATTTGGAACAATAACTTCTGCTGTGTTGAAGAAAATGTCTCATAGAATATGGCTTTGCATAATATTATGCAGCGAGAATGAGGGACAGCACACAGATACACTGGATGCATAAGATATATGGATGGGTAGGGACTTACGGGCCACCCTGTATTCAATGTAAATTTCACTTTAATTTCCTATTAGTTAAGTCTAGAAAATTTAATCTCAGTGTTCAATGATATTTCATATCAGTAGCATGAAAAATTAGCGTGTTTTTACTTTTTGTCATGTTTTAAGTAACAGAAAATGAGATTTAATATAAGTCTCTTATCCTACACCTGACAAATAATCCTTACCATTCCATTTTGAAAAAAAATGAAAATGCATTTTCAATATGCTGCATAAACCATAAAAAAATTTACAGAATTTAAAGTCAACTTTCAAAATATTACATGAATTTTAACTGTCACAAATTTATCTTGATCCTATGATAACAAAATAAGGAAGGTGTAAACATAGACACTTATTGTTAACTATTTTTTCACTCATGAAAATGGTCTACTTTTGTTGTATTCTCAGATAAAATACACCACAACAAGTAAGAACCAAATCCAGAATAACAAGATATACTTAGGAAACATTGGAAGAGTTGGAATAAGTTAAAGTTGATATGAAATAAATAAATTGGATCGCATACTAATCTCATTATTACAAAAAATGGAAAGTAATGTTTCCTGTGTGTCTATTTATGCACAGGACCAAAATACCTGGTAACATTAAAAAGTAATTACTAATTCATCTTCTATACTGGCCACTTAGAGAAGGAGATATACCTGCACTAGCTAGCACTGACCATGTGTAAAAAATAAAGAAAGGGTTTAGCACCACAAACACTTAAATACAACCTTTTGAAAATTCCTGAAATAAAACTACTTGAATATACCTGTATGTTACTAAGACTTAAAATTAATTACACTTCTTCTGTACAAGAACATAATAAAACTTTTGTATATTGTGTTCAGACTGTAAGTCTATATAAATTACTTTCTCCATCAAAAGATAATGAAATGACTTCTTATCCGTTATTGTTTCTTACAGTCAAGTCATTGGAGTTCTCCTGTTACATATTATAATTTATCCTGGAAATGTTTCCAATTTATAATGTTATTTATGTTGCATATTACAATTTTAAAAATACGCCAGAAATTTGTCTTCTGCAAAGTTGTTTGAGCATTTTTTCATCACCTGCATTGTGCACACATCATTACATTGACAACTGGCTCCTTTTGGCTCCATCCCTTCAATTAGCTTAAAAACACTCTCACATTCTCATTTTAGATGCCACAGAAGCAGGCTTCTTTATTAGACTGGAGATATCTGTTTGGTCACTGACACAATATCTTGTGCATTTGGATGTGTTTTTCAATGCTCACTTGAGTCGTAAACAACCAATTTTTGTGAGGCTTCAAGTTATGGAAAGAAACATCAGGCTTTCACTTGTGTATCTTTCTATCACTGCAGAGATGGTACTCTCACTTTTGGAGATGTGGGAATTCCTCTCAAGCCTCTCATTTTTTTGGGATGGACACAAATGAGATCCTTCCAGTAGTTACTGCATGAAGAGTGGGTCATGCATTCTTATTCTTTGGATTATCCTGTGTCATTATCCCAGAGCAACATCATTGATTACAAATGGTGGTTGGATCACAACAACATTAATATTGAAGCATTCATTCCACAACCTTCGCCCAAGACCCATCTGTTCACAGATGCATCTCTTCAGTGATAGGGTTGCTTATCTTCAAGGTCAGAACTTCAATGGTACTTGGACAGAAGATTGTGACTTGTTAAAATTCTGAACTGGAGTTATTGTGGTTTCCAGTACCTCATCCTTATGCATTGGCAGCAGTGACATTCATTCAGGACTGAAAAGGATTTCAACTGTACATCTTTCCGTCAATTTGGCTGTTGATTTATTCTACTCTCTGTCATGTTCTCTTGGTTGCACCATATTGGCCAGCTCAATCAAGCATTGTTTGTACGTTTTCAGTATCTGCATGAATGTGTACCTCCATCATTTCTGTACTGGCAGTCTCTGTTGAGACAACCATGACCAGTCATTTTCCATCAAGATGGTCAGAAACTCAGTCTTCATGCTTGGAAGTTATGCAGTTTTTTTACCCAGCATAAGGATTTGACTTCTAAGGTTTCTCTGTATTTAACTGTACATCTCCATTTGCCAACCACAATCGTTTATCAATAGAAATGGAATATTTGTCATAAATGTAGTATTAAAAGGAATTTCAAACCTCTTCACCCAAAATTATTTACCATATCTTGTTTTATGAGTTGAGTATTTGAGAATGATCTTGCTTCATATAAGGCATCCTTATCCACTGTTTTTAGTTATTCCTAATATTTGGAAGGCTCTTAAATCCTGAGCTCTATCAGGTTTGCTAAAATCCTTTCATATTCTTCAGCCCAAATGACATTTTTAAATTCATAATTTAATTTTACAGTTGTTTTACATACATTTTCTCAGTCTCCTTTTTAGCTCTTACCTTTGTTTTCATGACCATTTGTTATGTCTTGTAAGGGCCCTCAGGTATTTAGTGGCTCGGAATAACTCATTCTGAGGTACCACGAACTGATTTTTCATTCATTAGGATCTTTCTGTTTCTCATTATTTTAACGAGGTGGTTTATCATATTGAATCACATCGCCTGTAATGGATTATCATTACAGGAAAGGAATCTTCTGCATGTTACATTTGATGAGGTTAATAATATCTCAAAGTTATTAGTCACCTAACTTAATCATCCTCTGGGATAGTATGTGGACTATTATTAATACTTTCCTATCTTATTACTTTTACTTAGATGATCTGGCAGCTTCTTCTTTTGAGTGTTTTCAAATACCACATTAATCTATTTTTAATGCATCTATTAAACTATAACCAGAATGGAGTATTTTTTTCAGCCATGTATTTTTTCAGCCCAATATCTCTGTTTTTCACTGGATCTCATTCTGTGATAAGTGTTGCTCAGGTATATTCTGTTGAAGTGGGTTTTTTATAAGGCCATCTAGAAACCTACCACATGGTATTACTTTATTATTATGGACCACCACTCACGGACTATCATGAGTAGAAATAAAATGGACCCTGCTCTTTCTTGCTAATATTCTGGTTGAATAAATTAGGATTAATTTTCTTTTAAAAATGAACAAAATGCAGTTAAACTATTGCACAGTCCTCGGCTGAGCACAGGTTCCACATCCTCTATAATTATTGTGATAACTGTTAAAACTAAATTGATGTTATATTCCAGTCACTGGTTGATAGACATGGTCCCTTTCTAGCTGAAATAACAGAAAACAAATCCAGACAAAAAACTGGCTGAAGTTTCTTTCAAACTAAATCTAAGAATAGCAGTTAGGCAGGTGTGCATAGCTAACATGAAAAGAACGTATCTTTTTATGGAGACCAAAGTAAACTACCATTGCAAAGAGAATGTTGTTTAAAGATGAAATTTACAGCCATTGTAGTAATTTTTCAGATAGTAATAAGCAGTTTTATACATTTTTGATGTAAGCAAAAATACACTTAAGATATACATATGCAGGGTGTCTGAAAATGAATATACCAAAAAAAAAGGGTTGAATGAGTTTATTGTTATTTAAGATAACAATTGGATATAAAGACAAGCACTAGGCTTATTACCACGGGAAACTTTGATAAAGAGTGTACTTTTGCAAATGTATCTGTAGATTTAGAAAATATTTCCAAGTGATGAGTCACATTAAGTAATTAAGATTGAAAAAATTAGATTAAATATCTTAATTTCTTGATCTGTTTAATAAACAAATTGTGCATGACGGAAATACAAAAAATTATTTTTAAGAATTATAGGTATTGCCTGAATCATGCTTCATGAAAATGTTTATGTTAAAAGTATTCTTTTCTACTGTTTTTTAATGTGATCTCTTTTTTTATTATGCATCATTGGTACTATCTAGGAAATCATGCATAAAATGAAGGAACTGGAATTTGACCTCAAACTAAAGTTTGATAAAGAAAAAAGTGATATAGAAGACAGATACGAAAATAAAATCTATGAAATGGAAAAAGATATAAAAGAAAAAGGTGAAGATATAAAAAAGATAAAAAATTCATATCAGCAGAAAATTGGGATATTGCAACAGTTGCATGCTGATGAAAAACAAACTTTACAAAAACTACATTATGACGAACTTCAGGCCTCAGAAAGACAACAAACTAAAAATCTAGAAAGCTTAAGGAAACACTTAAATGACTGCCACCAAGAACGTATTTTGTCGTTAAAAAATGACTTTCTTCGTGCAAGAGAGATTGTTCAAAAGGATAATAAAGAAAGTAACAAGCATTTGGAGGAAGTTTTTCATAAGAAGCTCAAATTTGAATGTCATTCACTGAATATTAGTCATCAAAATCAAGTAAATGAATTAAATAGTAAGTTCCAGAATGATATATCTGCTGTACAGATGGCTCACCACGAACAGTTTCAGAGATTGGCAGAAGATCTGAGGAGACACTGGAAAGTAGAAAAATCTGAACTTCAGAAACTTCATGTTGAAGAAATTGAAGCACTCAAAGAAAACCTTAATAGACAGTTTGAACATGAGAAACAAATAATGAAAAAAGCACATATTAAAGAAACAAATGAACTGAAAAAGGTCAGTGAAAAATCTCTTGAAAATATAGTAAATAATCTCAAGTTTTTCTGTGAAGAAACGTCAGAACATGCTGTTTCAGAGTCTCTTGAACATGAAGAGCATTCATTGAATGATACATATAGTTTTGAATTTTTAAAATTTCAAGAGGAATGTAAGAGCATCATAAGTGGTGAAAAGCAAAAGCTCAAACAAAAATATGATGATCAGTTGAAACAAGAAGTGGAAAAGCTTCGTGAACAGTTTTTAGAAGAACATAAAAGTTTTTGTCTTACCAACAGAGAAGCTTATGAAAAAGAAAAAGGTTACTCTACAGGTCTGTTACAAGCTATTGAAACACAATGTGTAAAAGTAACCCAGTTACAGTTGGCTGTGGAATCAAAAGAAAAGAATGAGGTATGGAAAGCTTAAGGTTGCAAATGATATTAAAACATTTTAAACCTAATTCTAAGAGTGAACACTACATGTTTATATTTGCATGCACTTTTATCTGTTACTTAATAAGAGTTCTTCTTTATTCTGTTTTATGTTCAACTTTTCAAAGAATCTTAAAGAAACGTTGATCTCCAGCGGAGGTGGAATATCTTCTCGGTTTTCAACACCCCCTGATACTGAAATCTTCAGAAGTCCAAGTACAAATAGGTATATTGTGTGTGTATATATATTTTTTCTTTCTTTCTTACAAAACCTACTTGTGATTTTAAAGACAGAAAAAATGATGTAAAAAATTATAAGCAAGCACAGTTGCACTTACTTTGAAAATATTTGTTTACAAAAACCAAACATGCAAAGTTATTGAATAAAATATATGACAAAAATTCTTCATGTTCTAACATGTAAATATTAGTTATATTGATTGCAGAACTTTATTTTTACCAGTAGTTTCAATATAATATTTTTCATTCCCTCATGACATCTGTAAAGTACATCACATAAAGGTTTTAATTCAGAAAAGCAACACATGTTCACTCTAACCTTCCACAAATGTATTGTTCTCTATGCACAGTAGTCCATATTCTTTCTTCTACACTGCTAGTGTTTATATTATGATGCTTTCAAATTTTGCAGTGTTGAAAATTTGGGCAATTACCTTCAGTCCCCCCCCCCACCTCACACACACACCATGGATTTAAAGATTGATGTTTCTACAAAATCCAAAGGCACTGACACTCCGGGATTCTTCTCCTGCTGTTTCAGTGTTAACAAGAGACACTTTGTTTGTCAACGATGTTGTCATAATTTCACATCAGGTGTTTGGTCGTCTTTTTTTCTTTGCATCTATAATTACTCAGGTATGTGACTTCTTCTGACATTCTTTTGTCCTATCCTTATCCAGACATTGGTATTCATACTGATGATTTTCTGTCCCACAAATGGGCTCTCCATATCAGTTTTAGCCTCATCATCTTCAGTACTTTTATTGTTCCCTTTGCTTTTGGTACTCTTGTTGTTCTTGAGCCTTAATCCCTAGAATATCTTCTTATTTGGGGTGCTCTATTTTATGTTTTATTTATCTTCAGTCTTTTTGTCTTCATTTTGCCATCATTGTAACTCCTTTGCTACTTGTCTTTTCTTCACCTTCTCTCAAAGTCTGTTTATTAGGACCTCGACAGTTTCTATGGAGATGTTCTTTCCTACTTGTTCCACACTTTAATCTTGATCCATTTTACTACTTTGTTACCATGGTTTCTTTCTTTTGGGAATTAAGTTGGTTGCAAGATCTTTAAAGGTGTTCAAGACTCTTTGAAATTTCATTTTGTAGTTGCTTGTCTTTTTTTTTCATTTTCTTCCTTACCCAACAACAAATTTTGTGACAATTACCCTTTTTCAGGAGTTTCACATATTTGTTCTCTATCCTGTACCTCATTCTTTTATCCCTTTCATAAGGTTGGGAATTATTGTTCATGTAGAAGACTTGTCTTGTGTGTTTCCTGTCAGCTCAGGTCCCGTGGAATTAAACCAAACACATATGAACTCCCTGTGCTAACAGTCTTTAGCTCATGAACATGCTTTCTCATGGTCTGTCCCTGTATTGTCAAACTCCATATCCCCCTCAAATTTTCTTGTCTGGACGTTTTTTAACTTATATCTCATTCTATGTATCTTCAACTTCAAGCATCTCAATAAGAAGTTATTCTATTTTCAGACTTGGGATTGGACATCTCCTTTATTCTTCATCACAAAGGTCAGTTTATTTTATTTCTGTAACTCTCTTTTCTCTCTAAAACTTGAGCTACATGAAAAGAAAATGGGATTTCTTTTTCCCATCATTCTGGCTTCAATTTTTTTATAGAGCCATTTTAACTTGACTGTTTTTAAGCCTGGTTTGAGCTATTCTTTATTTTTTTGGAACTGCCCCTTCTTACCATGGTATTTCTTCATTTCTAATGACTATTCATTTTATCATGTCACCTCCAATTTGGTTTGTCAAGGTTTTTCTTGTCTCTTATTATTGTTTGAACCTTGGACGAGACCATTTAGATCAGTATGTAGATCAGATATGTTACATTACTTCTATCATATGGCATTTTTAATACTTCTTTCTCCTTGCATCTGCCATTCTCCAACCTGCTCAGAGGCTCTTGTGAAATGAGTATTGTTGTTTGTTTTTCACTTCTTTACCTGCTCACTGCTCGACATTCTTAGATCTTACTATCCCTTACCTAATAATGCTGGAACCCACCTTGTGATCATTGTGGCCTCATGGGGAGTATTTACCTAAAATGCACAACATGGATGGGTACAGAAAATGTCAGGTCTATTTGCCCCTGCCCTGTGCACTCTGTTTAAATGGGGTTTCCCTCAAGACCGCTTTGATGGCATCTTACATATATTCTGCCTTTCAGACTGTACTTTACAACACTAGAAACTGTATTTTGATACCGATGTTGGTTGTTGTATATAGCCTGCACTTAAATAAAAACAAACTAAAAAAACTGCAGCACTAGCGATGTGCTTGCCCTCACCCTTGACTTGCACATGCTGTCTTTTGTCTCTTTAACACTGAAATGTAAACAAAAAAAAGATACAAGTATGTAAAATATCCTAGAGGTTCATTCCCACATAAATTACTCTTTGCAAGCTGGTTAATGGATAACTTGTCAGTTGACAGTCGTTAAATGTTTATGAAAACATTTCTTTGCAGTTTCCATTGCAGTTATTAGAAGCAATCAATTTATTAGTTCATTTAATCCAAACTAATAGATGATAGTCATTTCCCTTTTGTGTATGGACTAGGCCTAGTAAATTATCTGAATATTATGGTTGTATGGAATGAAGATGTTCTCTTAGTTTCATTATTATTACTGCAATTATAATTTGCAAAAAATGACTCAAGTCTGATAACTGTAAACAGTAATAATATTAAAATATTACTTGTGCTTGGTATTTTACATCTTCTTTGTTAAACTGTTGATAAGTCCCACTAAATATGAGGATATGTTGTTGTTTTTCATTGTAGTGCAAGATACCCTGTAACTTATTTCACATTGATTGCAAAAGTTATGATTTTGTCAACTGAAAGTGTTTTCTTTTTATTAATTCTCTTCAGAAACAATAATATTAATATCTTAAAATTAAGTTTCTACTGCAGTGTACATGCTATATTTGTGGTAAATCAAATGCAAGTGTCAAGATCTCATTGTCTTATTATGATGCAGAATTAAAACAAATGATAACTAAGGTTTCTCTTGCTGTGACTATGACTAGAGAAAACTGCTGGTATAAAAATACATTAATTACCATCCTCAGCTCATTTTAATGCAAATGAGCATAAATATATCTGAATTGAATTGCAGCTGTTTGGTTAATTACATTTAAAATTTATAGTACTTGTATATATCTTCAGTAATAAGTTTTCAATGTTTACAGCTACTTACATTTTGTAAATACTATTATTTCATATTTCGTGTCAGACTGTCAGCTTTTTCTTGATATGTAACTTGAAAAATTATATAATTGTCATGAATCATAAAATTTGTTATTATTTTCTTCATTCTTTGGTCGTTATTAAGATGTCTCTTCATGCTAACTAGGAGTATACTTATTATTTGTCAATGTTTTTAAAGGATAGGAAGATATCTTAGATTTTTCTTTTTTTCTTGGTAGATCTCTTGCTCCAGATATCAATATCACTCTTCAAGTCACCTCTTTGAATGAAACGAAACCAACAGAAACAGTTATGAAGTTCTTCTCTAAATATATTTAATTAACAATGCTAATATCTCATTACAAAGAACATTAGTTTTAATTTCTTCTGTACTGATTAGTTAGTCCTTTCTAAATCGATTGTGAAAATATCCCACTTTCATAAATGTTTAATAAGAGTGACAAGATAGATCTACAGAATTACTGGAGATTCATTGAGATATTTACTGTAAAATAATTCTCTATTCTCTAGTTAATTGAGTGCATATGAAATACACTTAGTGAACATGTATTTTACTTGTCACAATGAGAGTTCAATTTGAAGTCATTTTACTTATTCAGATGAGATCATATGCAAGACTAATTCTATTGAGACAATGTTACTTCATGAATCTCATATTACTTAATTAACTCTTTAATGTCACACTTCCCCAAAGCAATTAATACTACCCATTTGATTGTCATTCTCAATGAAGCATCAGGAGGGCATAATCAAAAGAGATTAGTTGACTGCTAGTGTAAAAGATACGCATAAAAGAAACATTACATAATACAGGTAACCTTGCAGCTTTATTTGCCAGATAAAGATAAACTGTGCTACTCTAGGTTAGTGAGACAGAAGAATAGGTTACCAGAACAAAAACAGTTGAAGGACCTTCTTCACCAGTGTCTTTCATGGAATCTATACACATCTGCACAAATAAAACTTGAACAATGCCTCTATTAATAAAAGATAGGAATGCATGGTATCCTTATATACCAAAAATATATACTTATGCATAATTTTTGTTTTCATTCTGTAAAATGTCTCAGGAAAAAATTATTTTGTTGCATTTTCTGATATTTTTAAAAATAAGAATGAAGGTACATTTATCAAACTGTCGTTTTCTTAGTGAATTGACAGTGTATTTTATTTACTTTATAGGATTGTAGAAGGTGCAATTCACTTGAAATTGAAAGGGCTAGTTGGGTCAAAGAGCAATCCAACATCCTGAAATCCCTTCATCAATCTGAGAGTGAAGTCATCAGACTCAAAAAGCTACTTCAGACCACAGAAAATGAGAATAGTGGAAATGCTGTAGTTGATAAGAATAAGAAGGTATATTGTATCACACATGTATTTTCTTTTGCAATATAGTTACTTTGTATATACATCTCTCAGAATGCCAAAAATGATTATCTCTCAAAGATCTGTGGGGAAGGTTTTTGGAAATTGTTAAGAATAGCTCTCTTCACCAATTAGTCAAGGAACTGACTAGAAACAATGTTATTTTAGATTTATTGTTGACTTCAAATATAGAAATAATTTAAAGGGTGGAAATTGGGGAACATTTGAATACAAGTGATCATTAGTTTCAATATTTTGTTACATATAGACATAAGGAATGATTATTTTAGATACAAATTGCAAATTTTGAAGGCATGCAACAAGAATTGTTGTGAATTAGGCAACTGAGTTATATGAAGAGACTGATCGCTTGTGGAAAATTGTTAAAGATGAATTTTAAATATTCAAAATAAACACATTTCTTAAAAAATGTTGCACTTCAGAATTGGACCAGGAACATTCATAGATTTAAAACGTTAGAAACTGTTCAACATCAGTAAATTAACTTCAGACATCAGTATTTCTAAAAGGACATTAAATATCTTCCTCAGTGAAAGTCAGAGGGATAAGGTCAACCTAGAAAACTTTAGCAAGGTGTGACAGTACCAATTCAGAATTAATTTGCTCATTATTTTCCTGAATCATTGACAAAATATTCAGTTCTAGACTGAATATAAAACTCAGTAGCATTTGAAAGTTTGTAAAACTGTTTATGTAAATCATCATTTGTAATAACGATTGTTATAAATTATGTTGTTTTATTAATTTTCTTTGTATATTAAAATATATTTGTGTGAAGAAAGAAAATTGTGTGTATCAATCTTGTTTGCAAATATCATAAAGGTGGTATGTAGTAACCTTAAATTAACTTCAATTTAGATCGAAGTGATATTTTTGTGTATGACATGCTTTCTAATTGAAGAACTGTAAATTGTTTGTTTAAGTAGGATCATCTTAGTTAATTCACGACTGTTGCAGTGACACTGCAACATGTAAGAAAATTTCGAAATATATATGTGATGTAATTTGAAAAATTAGTTTCTTTAATGAACCTTTACTCGTTTTTTTGTAATGTAACTGGAATCTTTTAAAGTTAAAACTGTTTGAAGTCAGTTATGTTGAACATTTTTTCTTAAAGTAATTTATAAAACTAATATTTTTGCTTCTACAATTTCTTTTGATATTACAAAAATTTTCCTCTGGGCTTTCTACTCAGCAACTAAAGATTTTTCTCATCTCAGCAGCCAGTTGAAGTCAGAGAAGAATACAAAGGTTGCAGGTAGCTGGATAAACACTTAGCAACATATTATTTCTCACTGTGAATAAAGATCTTTTTCCATTCACATGTTAAATAATTATTGTAATGATTATGTTTGACATAATTTGCACATACCATTTCTGGAATATGCATGTTGTGAATACTTTTAATTTATTTACCAGATAATAGTTGACCTTGAATACTGCATATATGAAGAATTTAAAACAGATACAGTGGTTTATTACATCAGGGTGTATGAGATATATGATATTTATGCTTTTAAGTACTATGTATAAATTTTTGGTTAAAAACACACATCCATCAAATCTTATAAACTGTTTGTAACTTAGTTAAAAAGAAATATGCTTTTTATCTTTTCAGGGTATAGCTCTTCTGAAAGGAAAAATCAGTTCTTTTCTCATTACATTTCACATGCCATTTAGTTATCATGCAGCAATTATTGTTAAATTTAGAATATATTTGCCCCAAAATAATTATATACTTTAAATGTAACAATTTTTAATTTGTGTCCCCTTTTGTTCTCTGCATCAGATTTATGTTGTTTTAAATACACATTACTATCCCAAATATACTTTTATTTGCTCCAAATTTTTCTTAGGTGCTGCAGCAAGTAAAATATTAGAAGTTACAGTTACTCCTTATATGTGGTATGAACCATTGATATTCAGCAGAAAAGTTTAAAAGTATCCGCAAAATGCAAATTCCAGAAATGATTAGTACAGAATACATTAAACACGGATGATAAAAGAAAGTAACACAAAAAAGTGAACAAACAAACTGTCTATTTACAGTGAAAAGTATTTGTCGTTATGTTTCACCTACTGGGCAGTCTTTAATTCAGCTGCGACTTAACTGGCTTCTGGGGTAAAAGAAATCTTTCTTCAAAATGAGTTGCACTGGACAAAGCATATTCTTTCATGTCTACTCAGAAATATAACAAAACGAATTCTGTTTTTTGCTGAAAGTTCAGTATACCAGAATCCAATGTCATGTGAATCATCAGTTGTTCCAAAAACATTTACTCAGAGAGACAAAATAATATTACTCATGCAAATTTGTGACACCTATTGAGACAGGCATGCCACTTCCTAGGGTAAACAGTCACAGAACTATGTTAAGTGTTTGTAACCATTAGTGAAAGAACCCTTAATTCAGCAATTTCCAAGTAATGAATGTGTTTTCAAATTTGAAAAAATTATTCTTTGGATTATTCTGTCTCATTATCCCAGAGCAACACAATTGATTACAAATGGTGGTTGGATCACAACAACATTAATATTGAAGCATTCATTCCACAACTTTCACCCAAGACCCATCTGTTCACAGATGCATTTCTTCAGTGATAGGGTAGCTTATTTTCAAGGTCAGAACTTCGATGGTACTTGGACAGAAGATTGTGACTTGTTGAAATTCTGAACTGGAGTTATTGTGGTTTCCAGTACCTCATCCTTAAGCATTGGCAGCAGTTATATTTATTCAGGACTGAAAGGGATTTGGACTGTACATCTTTCCCTCAATTTGGCTATTGATTCATTCTACTCTCCATCATTTTCTCTTGGTTGCACCATATTGGCCAGCTCAATCAAGCATTGTTTGTACGTTTTCAGTATCAGCATGAATGTGTACCTCCATCATTTCTGTACTGGCAGTCTTTGTTGACACAACCATGACCAATCATTTTCCATCTAGATGGTCAGAAACTCAGTCTTCATGCTTGGAAGTTATACAGTTTTTTACCCAGCATAAGGATTTGACTTCTAAGGTTTCTATGTATTTAACTGTACATCTCCATTTGCCAACCACAATCGTTTATCAATAGAAATGGAATATTTATCATAAATGTAGTATTAAAAGGAATTTCAAACCTCTTCACCCAAAATTATTTTCCATATCTTGTTTTATGAGTTGAGTATTTGAGAAGGATCTTCCTTCATCAACTGTGGCTTCATATAAGGCATCCTTATCCACTGTTTTTAGTTTTTCTTAATATTTGGAAGTCTTTTAAATCCTGAGCTCTATCAGGTTTGCTAAAATCCTTTCGTATTCTACAGCCCAAATGACATTTTTAATTACATAATTTAATTTTACAGTTGTTTTACATACATTTTCTCAATCTTCTTTTTCACTCTTACCTTTGTTTTTTTTGTTTCACTTTTTCTCAAACATGTTTTGTTGTTGTTGGCTTGTTGACATTATTTGTCAGAAATGTTTGCAGTCTATATACATAGAACTCTATCATGCCACATTTGTACTTCTTGACTCCTGTAGGTCTTTTCTTCACAACACTCTTGCAGCCAGGAAAGAGAAAATATTCTTTTCACTAATCCATTTATCAGCTGTCTTTCACCTTTATTACTGCTCTGATCATGACCATTTGTTATGTCTTGTAAGGGTCCTCAGGTATTTAGTAGCTCGGAATAACTCATTCTGAGGTACCTCGAACTGATTGTTCATTCATTAGGATCTTTCTGTTTCTCATTATTTTAACGAGGTGGTTTATCATATTGAATCACATTGCGTGTAATGGATTATCATTACAGGAAAGGAATCTTCTGCATGTTACATTTGATGAGGTTAATAATATCTCAAAGTTATTCGTCACCTAACTTAATCATCCTCTGGGATAGTATGTGGACTATTATTAATACTTTCCTATCTTATTACTTTTACTTAGATGATCTGGCAGCTTCTTCTTTTGAGTGTTTTCAAATACCACATTAAACTATTTTTAATGCATCTATTAAACTATAACCAGAGTGGAGTATTTTTTTCAGTCATGTATTTTTTCAGCCCAATATCTCTGTTTTTCACTGGATCTCATTCTGTGATAAGTGTTGCCCAGGTATATTCTGTTGAAGTGGGGTGTTTTATAAGGCCATCTAGAAACCTACCACATGGTATTACTTTATTATTATGGACCACCACTCACGGACTATCATGAGTAGAAATAAAATGGACCCTGCCCTTTCTTGCTAATATTCTGGTTGAATAAATTAGGATTAATTTTCTTTTAAAAATGAACAAAATGCAGTTAAACTATTGCACAGGCCTCGGCAGAGCACAGGTTCCACATCCTCTATAATGATTGTGATAACTGTTAAAACTAAATTGATGTTATATTCCAGTCACTGGTTGATAGACATGGTCCCTTTCTAGCTGAAATAACAGAAAACAAATCCAGACAAAAAACTGGCTGAAGTTTCTTTCAAACTAAATTTAAGAATAGCACTTAGGCAGGTGTGCATAGCTAACATGAAAAGAACGTATCTTTTTATGGAGACCAAAGTAAACTACCATTGCAAAGAGAATGTTGTTTAAAGATGAAATTCACAGCCATTGTAGTAATTTTTCAGATAGTAATAAGCAGTTTTATACATTTTTGATGTAAGCAAAAATACACTTAAGATATACATATGCAGGGTGTATGAAAATGAATATACCAAAAAAAAAGGGTTGAATGAGTTTATTGTTATTTAAGATAACAATTTGATATAAAGACAAGCACTAGGCTTGTAAGTTTTAGTTTTAATTAGCAATGTACTTCTACAAGTCTTCCATCATTCTCTTTAATTAATTTAATTGTGCTTTCAAATTCTGAGAAATTTTCCAACACAGCAGTAGGGATGGATAAGATAACTTCACAAATCTGATGTTTCAGTTTTTCAAGGTCTTTTGATTTGTTACAGTAGACTTATGTTTTCAAAAAATTTCAAAGGTGAAAATTTAAAGGGTTTCAATTGTGTGTCCAAGAGGGCTGTTTGATAGGTTTTCCTCTACCAGTCGAATACTGAAAAAGTTTGACTTACAATATTTAACAATTCAAGCAACATGGGGTGGTGTTCCATCTTGTTTGAAGATATCTCTTTGTAACAAACCAAGTGTTTTTTGGAGTTGTGGAATAAAGAAACATTTCATTTGTCAAAAAATAATGAATATCAATTTATTTTTGGACACTCTGTGCTGCAAACATCTTATTACCTCAGGAAACTTTGATAAAGAGTGAACTTTTGCAAATGTATCTGTAGATTTAGAAAATATTTCTAAGTGATGAGTCACATTAAGTAATTAAGATTGAAAAAATTAGAATAAATATCTTAATTTCTTGATCTGTTAAATAAACAAATTGTGCATGACGGAAACACAAAAAATTATTTTTAAGAATTATAGGTATTGCCTGAATCATGCTTCATGAAAATGTTTATGTTAAAAGTATTCTTTTCTACTGTTTTTTAATGTGATCTCTTTTTTTATTATGCATCATTGGTACTATCTAGGAAATCATGCATAAAATGAAGGAACTGGAATTTGACCTCAAACAAAAGTTTGAGAAAGAAAAAAGGGATATAGAACACAGATACGAAAATAAAATTTATGAAATGGAAAAAGATTTAAAAGAAAAAGGTGAAGATATAAAAAAGATAAAAAATTCATATCAGCAGAAAATTGGGATATTGCATAAGTTGCATGCTGATGAAAAACACACTTTACAAAAACTACATTATGACGAACTTCAGGCCTCAGAAAGACAACAAACTAAAAATCTAGAAAGCTTGAGGAAACACTTAAATGACTGCCACCAAGAACATATTTTGTCTTTAAAAAATGACTTTCTTCGTGCAAGAGAGATTGTTCAAAAGGATAATAAAGAAAGTATCATGCATTTGGAGGAAGTTTTTAATAAGAAGCTCAAATTTGAATGTCATTCACTGAATATTAGTCATCAAAATCAAGTAAATGAATTAAAAAGTAAGTTCCAGAATGATATATCTGCTGTACAGATGGCTCACCATGAACAGTTTCAGAGATTGGCAGAAGATCTGAGGAGACACTGGGAAGTAGAAAAATCTGAACTTCAGAAACTTCATGTTGCAGAAATTGAAGCACTCAAAGAAAACCTTAATAGAGAGTTTGAACATGAGAAACAAATAATGAAAAAAGCACATATTGAAGAAACAAATGAACTGAAAAAGGTCAGTGAAAAATCTCTTGAAAATATAATAAATAATCTCAAGTTTTTCTGTGAAGAAAAGTCAGAGCATGCTGTTTCAGAGTCTCTTGAACATGGAGAGCATTCATTGAATGATACATATAGTTTTGAATTTTTAAAATTTCAAGAGGAATGTAAGAGCATCATAAGTGGTGAAAAGCAAAAGCTCAAACAAAATTATGATGATCAGTTGAAACAAGAAATGGAAAAGCTTCGTGAACAGTTTTTAGAAGAACATAAAAGTTTTTGTCTTACCAACAGAGAAGCTTATGAAAAAGAAAAAGCTTACTCTACAGCTCTGTTACAAGCTCTTGAAACACAATGTGTAAAAGTAACCCAGTTACAGTTGGCTGTGGAATCAAAAGAAAAGAATGAGGTATGGAAACCCAAAGGTTGCAAATGATATATAGTTCTCATTATTCTAAGAAAGATAAGCTGAAAATTTAATGAAAGTGTTTCAGATAATGATAAATTAAATGTCGGTAAGCCGTATTCTTCATTTAAATATATGATTAAAACTTTGTGACGTAGATGTGTGAGGTTTCTTGACGTATCGTAGCTCGATTTGTAGGAGAGCTGTTTCCAATCTCAAAAATATTATGGCATGTTCGTTATGATTTTCTGTGAAATCTCGGGTCTGAGTTCTTGAGGTGTTTTTATTTCAGCGTAAAGTTTAAGAAAAGACCTTTCCAAATTCTCATTTCTTTTTTGCAGTTCTCATCCCACACTGCGTTTCACTGGAGAGAAGTGTGTGATGTGAATTATTTATCTTTTGTCGTTTGCGCAGAGTGCAAAGTAAAAACCTCACGTTTCTCAGAAAGTTGATACAAAGGTTCATGTTGAAAAGTTTAGGGAATAATTTCGGTAAACGTGGAAAACATAGGGGGCGTAGCTCAAGTGGTAGAGCGCTCGCTTAGCATGCGAGAATTACTGGGATCGATACCCAGCGCCTCCAAACGTGATTTTCAAAATAATGTACAAAACTACATGAAGAAAATTCGGTGATCTTTGTATGATTTTCCTTGTTAACCTCATATAGCTAATGAGAGACAAGGGAGTTATTAAATATGACCTCCCAGAATAAAAATTATTTTTTATATGTGAAAATAAATAGGTCATCCGAGAGAATACAACGAATTGAAGAAATATTTTGAATATTTACTCTTGCGATTGAAAATAAAAGGACCGTTTCCTTTTCTTTTACTTTCAATGATGTCGTTAAAATGTACACCATTTTTCGAAACATCAGCGAAAACATTTAACAATGCAGTAAGATAAAGACATTACTGTTTGAACAATTTTTCTCTTTCACCTCAGCCGATGTTTTCAGTGGAACTAACTTCTTGGTACTATGTTCATAATACGGTGTAAGTCGTGAGGAAAACGTAAAAATCTAATAAAACCATCAGAGATCTCTGTAATGCTATTTAGTAGTATTTGTTACACATCAAATGCGAGTACTAGCGACATATAAAAATAAGTCTTCACCGAAAACACAGGAAATCAAACATTTAAATACTTTTTAGACGACATTTTTTACTAGTAACTGTCCTTCTCGAAATTAAGATTTTTATCTTTTTACAAATACATCATAGATTAATTTGCAACAACAAAACGGCTCGTGTAAACTTAAAAGATGAGAACAGTCGAGTTTGTGGAACGTGGTAATTTCTTTCCAAAATCGCGAAATGGAAGTAAATTGCTACTTTATCATACAGTCATAAACTGTTTTACTGTGTATAGACTTTTAACTACTTTTAATAAAGTTTTCTTAAAAGCATGCTCCGCGTTTTATCTGCTTACTAATTATATAACTGCAGTGATGTCAAAAATTACATTTCATAGGCGATTCATTCAAAGTGAACTCCAGATACAAAGCGAAATTTCTTCCCTGCAATAGTTACGAAATAATGTGTAATTCTTCAATTTATCATGGAGACATAAATTTGAAAAGATGTTTCAGAATTTCTGAGATATTTCTCGACTTATCTCTTTGATATCTTTGGAGTTTCAGGAAAAATTATATAAAACACGGGACATTTCACGAATTTACCAAAAAACTATTCTTTGGTTTGACTTTCAAAATGGCAAATACCTATTCTTATTAAATATGGTTTGAAATATTAAAATCTTTTTCAAACTGCCTATAAATTCGAATACCTTCATAATTATAAAGAGACATATGAGCATCTGATTGTCAATGAAGTACTAATGCAAATGATTTTGAGGATAACGACCATCGCAGATGTTTTGTAGGTATTACCAATATTTCGTAGACAACCGATAATGTACTCAAAATAATCCCATTTCACATACCTATTTTTCAACTGTCTTTGAAGTGGACAAAGAGTGCAAGTTATAAAATTTTTCTGATCTTCTATTGGCCAATAATTACGAACAGTCAAATCTTAATAAACAGAACTGTTTCGATCGACTCTTCAAAGTACGAGTAAGATCTTAGCTATGCTTGCGAGACAGAAATTTGTGCGTATTAATCCCGTTCTCAGTTCGTTTCTCCGAAACTGATGCTGCTATTAGAGTATTGAGGAAGAATTGATACGACAGTAACTTTAATCATCTCACTCAAAATTAAATTGAATTTAAATGGTACTGGTACACGTAAAACTTTTAAATAATAAGGCTCCATTTTTACACAAAGTTTACTAAGGATTCTTACACACCTTTACTCTCAATGAACCATCACCTCGACCATTAATTTTGAAATTGTTTTGCTTAATCTCACACAAAAGAACTATTAGTAGAAGAAATTTTTCACTGTTTCAACTATGTCTATAACCCTGTTTGTCTTTAATTTAGTTTCTTTCTTTTCCATCGATTTATCTTCTGTCACTGTTTCTTCGTAATGGACTATAAAAATTGTGTAAATATGACTAACCGCTTTTTTTCTGAGATGCACACATTTGAAGTAGCTCGAGAATAGAAATATTCATTCTTTCCGGTTTTCTCTCAATTTACTTGCACAATTGAACCCGAAATAAAGCAAATCGTGCTGCATCAAAACAGCATTCACGAATAACTTATATTACAATTGATTAGCTAAGGAAACTTGCTAAAATTATGTAATGTGTATAAGAAAGAAAGTGGAACACTTACTTTTCTTCAATGTTCGATAAATATTCGATTCACGGCTAGTGTCTTTACTGTATAAGGTTCTCATTATTCTAAGAAAGATAAGCTGAGAATTTAATGAAAGTGTTTCAGATAATGATAAATTAAATGTCGGTAAGCCGTATTCTTCATTTAAATATATGATTAAAACTTTGTGACGTAGATGTGTGAGGTTTCTTGACGTATCGTAGCTCGAATTTGGAGGAGAGCTGTTTCCCAATCTCAAAAATATTATGGCATGTTCGTTATGATTTTCTGTGAAATGTCGGGTCTGAGTTCTTGAGGTGTTTTTATTTCAGCGTAAAGTTTAAGAAAAGACCTTTCCAAATTCTCATTTCTTTTTTGCAGTTCTCATCCCACACTGCGTTTCACTGGAGAGAAGTGTGTGATGTGAATTATTTATCTTTTGTCGTTTGCGCAGAGTGCAAAGTAAAAACCTCACGTTTCTCAGAAAGTTGATACAAAGGTTCATGTTGAAAAGTTTAGGGAATAAATGCGGAAATCTTGGAAAACATAGGGGGTGTAGCTCAAGTGGTAGAGCGCTCGCTTAGCATGCGAGAAGTACTGGGATCGATACCCAGCGCCTCCAAACGTGATTTTTAAACTAATGTACAAAACTACATGAAGAAAATTCGGTGATCTTTGTATGATTTTCCTTGTTAACCTCATATAGCTCATGAGAGACAAGGGAGTTATAAAATATGACCTCCCAGAATAAAAATTATTTTTTATATGTGAAAATAAATAGGTCATCCGAGAGACTACAACGAATTGAAGAAATATTTTGAATATTTACTCTTGCGATTGAAAATAAAAGGACCGTTTCCTTTTCTTTTACTTTCAATGATGTCGTTAAAATGTACACCATTTTTCGAAACATCAGCGAAAACATTTAACAATGCAGTAAGATAAAGACATTACTGTTTGAACAATTTTTCTCTTTCACCTCAGCCGATGTTTTCAGTGGAACTAACTTCTTGGTACTCTGTTCATAATACGGTGTAAGTCGTGAGGAAAACGTAAAAATCTAATAAAACCATCAGAGATCTCTCTAATGCTATTTAGTAGTATTTGTTACACATCAAATGCGAGTACTAGCGACATATAAAAATAAGTCTTCACCGAAAACACAGGAAATCAAACATTTAAATACTTTTTAGACTACATTTTTTTACTAGTAACTGTCCTTCTCGAAATTAAGATTTTTATCTTTTTACAAATACATCATAGATTAATTTGCAACAACAAAACGGCTCGTGTAAACTTAAAAGATGAGAACAGTCGAGTTTGTGGAACGTGGTAATTTCTTTCCAAAATCGCGAAATGGAAGTAAATTGCTACTTTATCATACAGTCATAAACTGTTTTACTGTGTATAGACTTTTCACTACATTTAATAAAGCTTTCTTAAAAGCATGCTCCGCGTTTTATCTGCTTACTAATTATATAATTGCAGTGATGTCAAAAATTACATTTCATAGGCGATTCATTCAAAGTGAACTCCAGATACAAAGCGAAATTTCTTCCTGCAATAGTTACGAAATAATGTGTAATTCTTCAATTTATCATGGAGACATAAATTTGAAAAGATGTTTCAGAATTTCTGAGATATTTCTCGACTTATCTCTTTGATATCTTTGGAGTTTCAGAGAAAATTATATAAAACACGGGACATTTCACGAATTTACCAAAAAACTATTCTTTGGTTTGACTTTCAAAATGGCAAATACCTATTCTTATTAAATATGGTTTGAAATATTAAAATCTTTTTCAAACTGCCTATAAATTCGAATACCTTCATAATTATAAAGAGACATATGAGCATCTGATTGTCAATGAAGTACTAATGCAAATGATTTTGAGGAATAACGACCATCGCAGATGTTTTGTAGGTATTACCAATATTTCGTAGACAACCGATAATGTACTCAAAATAATCCCATTTCAGATACCTATTTTTCAACTGTCTTTGAAGTGGACAAAGAGTGCAAGTTATAAAATTTTTCTGATCTTGTATTGGCCAATAAATACGAACAGTCAAATCTTAATAAACAGAACTGTTTCGATCGACTCTTCAAAGTACGAGTAAGATCTTAGCTATGCTTGCGAGACAGAAATTTGTGCGTATTAATCCCGTTCTCAGTTCGTTTCTCTGAAACTGATGCTGCTATTAGAGTATTGAGGAAGAATTGATACGACAGTAACTTTAATCATCTCACTCAAAAATAAATTGAATTTAAATAGTACTGGTGCACGTAAAACTTTTAAATAATAAGGCTCCATTTTTACACAAAGTTTTCCAAGGATTCTTACACACCTTTACTCTCAATGAACCATCACCTCGACCATTAATTTTGATATTGTTTTGCTTAATCTCACACAAAAGAACTATTAGTAGAAGAAATTTTTCACTGTTTCAACTATGTCTATAACCCTGTTTGTCTTTAATGTAGTTTCTTTCTTTTCCATCGATTTATCTTCTGTCACTGTTTCTTCGTAATGGACTGTACAAATCGTGTAAATATGACTAACCGCTTTTTTTCTGAGATGCACACATTTGAAGTAGCTCGAGAATAGAAATATTTCATTCTTTCCGGTTTTCTCTCAATTTACTTGCACAATTGAACCCGAAATAAAGCAAATCGTGCTGCATCAAAACAGCATTCACGAATAACTTATATTACAATTGATTAGCTAAAAAAACTTGCTAAAATTATGTAATGTGTGTAAGAAGGAAAGTGGAACACTTACTTTTCTTCAAAGTTCGATAAATATTCGATTCACGGCTAGTGTCTTTACTGTATAAGGTTCTCATTATTCTAAGAAAGATAAGCTAAAAATTTAATGAAAGTGTTTCAGATAATGATAAATTAAATGTCGGTAAGCCGTATTCTTCATTTAAATATATGATTAAAACTTTGTGACGTAGATGTGTGAGGTTTCTTGACGTATCGTAGCTCGATTTTGTAGGAGAGCTGTTTCCAAATCTCAAAAATATTATGGCATGTTCGTTATGATTTTCTGTGAAATCTCGGGTCTGAGTTCTTGAGGTGTTTTTATTTCAGCGTAAAGTTTAAGAAAAGACCTTTCCAAATTCTCATTTCTTTTTTGCAGTTCTCATCCCACACTGCGTTTCACTGGAGAGAAGTGTGTGATGTGAATTATTTATCTTTTGTCGTTTGCGAAGAGTGCAAAGTAAAAACCTCACGTTTCTCAGAAAAGTTGATACAAAGGTTCATGTTGAAAAATTTAGGGAAAAAATTCGGAAAACGTGAAAAACATAGGGGGCGTAGCTCAAGTGGTAGAGCGCTCGCTTAGCATGCGAGAGGTACTGGGATCGATACCCAGCGCCTCCAAACGTGATTTTTAAACTAATGTACAAAACTACATGAAGAAAATTCGGTGATCTTTGTATGATTTTCATTGTTAACCTCATATAGCTAATGAGAGACAAGGGAGTTATAAAATATGACCTCCTAGAATAAAAATTATTTTTTATATGTGAAAATAAATAGGTCATCCGAGAGAATACAACGAATTAAAGAAATATTTTGAATATTTACTCTTGCGATTGAAAATAAAAGGACCGTTTCCTTTTTTTTTTACTTTCAATGATGTCGTTAAAATGTACACCATTTTTCGAAACATCAGCGAAAACATTTAACAATGCAGTAAGATAAAGACATTACTGTTTGAACAATTTTTCTTTTTCACCTCAGCCGATGTTTTCAGTGGAACTAACTTCTTGGTACTCTGTTCTTAATACAGTGTAAGTCGTGAGGAAAACGTAAAAATCTAATAAAACCATCAGAGATCTCTGTAACGCTATTTAGTAGTATTTGTTACACATCAAATGCGAGTACTAGCGACATATAAAAATAAGTCTTCACCGAAAACACAGGAAATCAAACATTTAAATACTTTTTAGACCACATTTTTTTACTAGTAACTGTCCTTCTCGAAATTAAGATTTTTATCTTTTTACAAATACATCATAGATTAATTTGCAACAACAAAACGGCTCGTGTAAACTTAAAAGATGAGAACAGTCGAGTTTGTGGAACGTGGTAATTTATTTCCAAAATCGCGAAATGGAAGTAAATTGCTACTTTATCATACAGTCATAAACTGTTTTACTGTGTATAGACTTTTCACTTCTTTCAATAAAGTTTTCTTAAAAGCATGCTCCGCGTTTTATCTGCTTACTAATTATATAACTGCAGTGATTTCAAAAATTACATTTCATAAACGATTCATTCAAAGTGAACTCCAGATACAAAGCGAAATTTCTTTCCTGCAATAGTTACGAAATAATGTGTAATTCTTCAATTTGTCATGGAGACATAAATCTGAAAAGATGTTTCAGAATTTCTGAGATATTTTTCGACTTTTCTCTTTGATATCTTTGCAGTTTCAGGGAAAATTATATAAAACACGGGACATTTCACGAATTTACCCAAAAACTATTCTTTGGTTTGACTTTCAAAATGGCAAATACCTCTTTTTATTAAATATGGTTTGAAATATTAAAATCTTTTTCAAACTGTTTATAAATTCGAATACCTTCATAATTATAAAGAGATATATGGGCATCTGATTGTAAATGGAGTACTAATGCCAATTATTTTGAGGCATAACTACCATCACAGATGTTTTGTAGGAATTACCACTATTTCGTAGACAACCGATAATGTACCAAAAATAATCCCATTTCAGATACCTATTATTCATCTGTCTTTGAAGTGGACAAAGAGTGCAAGTTATAAAATTTTTCTGATCTTAAATTGGCCAAAAAATACGAACAGTCAAATCTTAATAAACAGAACTGTTTCGATCGACTCTTCAAAGTACGAGTAAGATCTTAGCTATGCTTGCGAGACAGAAATTTGTGCGTATTAATTCCGTTCTCAGTTCGTTTCTCTGAAACTGATGCTGCTATTAGAGTATTGAGGAAGAATTGATACGACAGTAACTTTAATCATCTCACTCAAAATTAAATTGAATTTAAATGGTACTGGTACACGTAAAACTTTTAAATAATAAGGCTACATTTTTACACAAAGTTTTCCAAGGATTCTTACACACCTTTACTCTCAATGAACCATCACCTCGACCATTAATTTTGAAATTGTTTTGCTTAATCTCACACAAAAGAACTATTAGTAGAAGAAATTTTTCACTGTTTCAACTATGTCTATAACCCTGTTCGTCTTTAATGTAGTTTCTTTCTTTTCCATCGATTTATCTTCTGTCACTGTTTCTTCGTAATGGACTGTACAAATCGTGTAAATATGACTAACCGCTTTTTTTCTGAGATGCACACATTTGAAGTAGCTCGAGAATAAAATATTCATTCTTTCCGGTTTTCTCTCAATTTACTTGCACAATTGAACCCGAAATAAAGCAAATCGTGCTGCATCAAAACAGCATTCACGAATAACTTATATTACAATTGATTAGCTAAGGAAACTTGCTAAAATTATGTAATGTGTGTAGGAAGGAAAGTGGAACACTTACTTTTCTCCAAAGTTCGATAAATATTCGATTCACGGCTAGTGTCTTCAATGTATAAGGATCTCATTATTCTAAGAAAGATAAGCTAAAAATATAATGAAAGTGTTTCAGATAATGATCAATTAAATGTCGGTAAGCCGTATTCTTCATTTAAATATATGATTAAAACTTTGTGACGTAGATGTGTGAGGTTTCTTGACGTATCGTAGCTCGATTTTGTAGGAGAGCTGTTTCCAAATCTCAAAAATATTATGGCATGTTCGTTATGATTTTCTGTGAAATCTCGGGTCCGAGTTCTTTAGGTGTTTTTATTTCAGCGTAAAGTTTAAGAAAAGACCTTTTCAAATTCTCATTTCTTTTTTGCAGTTCTCATCCCACACTGCGTTTCACTGGAGAGAAGTGTGTGATGTGAATTTTTTATCTTTTGTCGTTTGCGTAAAGTGCAAAGTAAAAACCTCACGTTTCTCAGAAAGTTGATACAAAGTTTTATGTTGAAAAATTTAGGGAATAAATTCGGAAAACGTGAAAAACATAGGGGGCGTAGCTCAAGATGTAGAGCGCTCGCTTAGCGCCTCCAAACGTAATTTTGCTACTCACTTTAAAAGATGCATCAATATTTTATTATTCTTCACATTTAGTGCAACAGAAATTTACTGAGAGTTCAGTAAACAGTGAATATTTTCTGTGTCCCCTCTTTTTGCTTCAATAACCATGGAAAGTATGTAAGGCATGTTTGCAAGATGTTTAATAACAATGCCCTTTGGGAATTTCTTGAAAATGTCTCTCATATAGGTTCACTGGAAGTAACTTTTGATTTGTCAAGTTTCTGATTAATCAAATTCCAGATTTGCTCATTTAGGTTAAGATAAGGGATTTTTAGGAAATGTAATATCATTTGCATAACACCAGCAGCTTATCTTTCACTAAAGTAATTTCTGCATAGGTTGGATGAGTGTTTAGGTCATTATCTTCTTTTTAGTAGAACTAACTGTCAATAATTTGCACTAGGTCTACCACGATGGATCAGTATTTGGTGGTACTTGGATTGGTCCATTATTCCATCTACTTTTCAAAACTCTCCTCTCACCTCAACAGAAAAACACCCCCAAACAATCACACTGTCTTTTCCATGCTTTATCTACTAGGCAATGAAATAAGTATATTTTGCCTTTTTACCACTGGACATACAACATGAACTTTGAACCAACTATTTGAAACTATCCATATCACTTCTTTCCAATTTTCAGCAGTCTAGTTTCTTGTCAATATTTGGAGAACAAAGTTACGGTTTTTTAACTACTACAAATATCAAATATTTCATTATCATCAACTCTTTTTGATAATGTATACCTGAACAATTTTCTTTCATTTGGTACATGGTTGTTTATCTTATGCTTGAGACAAGTGACAGCCTTCCTTCTGTCCAGAAGGTTGCATAAACAAAGGTACTTTACACCAATATCACTGAATCTCGGTGTTCTGTTTCTTCCTTTTTGATTTTCCAATTTATCTATATTGTTCTTATGATCTACAGTGTACTTGACAGTGTTTGGGGAATGTTTCAAGTCTGCAGCAATTAGATTGAGAGTCCAACTGGCATTACATAAAGCTTTTATGCAAACTCTCTGCTCTACTAACACTTCTGTCCTCTTTTTGGACTATGAAATGACAAGATAATGTCATATATTTGTTACTATTGTTTTTATCAATATTTATATGTGGATTGCTTTTAAATTAATTCCTTCCAGCATACATTGGTATAACATGCTATCTTCTTTCTACATAGTTAAGACATTGTATGTAGTACCATGACACTTATTTCAGGCACTAAGTTTGATCACTACATTCATTCACACAGAACCCTTATAATATGCTCATGGTAAGAAGTATAGTGAATTCTAAAAAATTATAATTGTTCTCAACTAGGTTCATTTAATTGTTAAAAGTGATCAGTAAGTCATTGGAATAGTGTTGAAATTTACAGTCAGTAATGACATCATTCTAAAACACGAATATTAACAAACGGTATCTTTTAGATTTCCTCATTAGCAGTAGTATATTGAGTGCCATGATCTCCCATAATTCAGCTTCATAAATTTTGAAAATAATATCCATTTTCTCTACCATATAAGAATGTTGTTATGAATTAAGAAAAAACAAAACTATTGCTCAGATCAAATTATTATTTTGTTTACCACAATGAACATTTTTTATTACGTTTGTTAACAACAATAAAAAATGAATAAAAGGGAAGAATATTGATGTCAAATGGATATGCATTCTGATTCATCCTGATATTTTCGTGAAATCTATGTCTTTTAGTCTCAAAACTGTGTTATGGTCATGCATACAGCAAGTTCAATGAAGTCCGAGAGTTGCAAGTTTGAATCCATGTCCAACCAAATATACTAGTTCTTTCAGCCAAGGGAGCATTATAATATTATAATCAACCCAACTATTCTTTTGTAGTAAGTAACCCAAAAATTGACAGTGAGTGGTGATGATTGGCTGCATTTTCTATTTCTCTCATTGGTAATTTCAGAATGGCTAACACAGATAGCTTTCAAGTGGCTTTATGTGAAATTTGAACAAACAAACAGAGTTAGATACTGCATCTTGTTTCAATGACAAAACTTACAACCTTGTTTTCCTCTGAAGACACTGAGATTTTCAGGGAAATTCTCAATATGTGAGTGTAACAAATTACTTTGCAAGCTCTTATTACACCATAACATTTTAAATTTATCAAACATATTATTGATAGTATTATCCTAATTTGGGTCTTTTCTTCTTTCCTGAAAATATATTTAAGTCAATTTCCTAACCTGAGGCTAAACAAAAGCCCTTCAAGTGTTCCATCTGAAAGTGCTGGGAATTACTTATATAGATATTTGAAACAGCAACTATCTTGTTTAAGACCTTTACAGACTGATCCATAAAGCCCAGTTTTATGTGAAGTGAAAGTAACAGTACATTCTTTGTGTGAACCACACTTTCACGTTCAGTGATTTCAATTCTCGTATTCAGCTGACTTTGCATGGCCATTACTTCTTTATCCAGTGCTTGCTTCATGTTCTGTTGCCCCATTTCACATAAAAAATGTGAAAACTTCATCTGAGTGGGTTTTTGGTAGAAGAACATTCATAGGACTTAAGTTTCCACAAAATAGTCAACCGTGTTCTTTGTATTTGCCCTTATTAACAATAAGTTTAAGAGTTTTGTATGTTTCCTTCCATTGAACCAATTAAGTAATATGAACAAATTCATATATGTTACTATTTTTAATTACAATGCATTTTAGACTTTTTTTGAAGGTATCAGTGAGTAATGTCCACTCTCTTGGTTCACAGACTGCATCTCATACTCTCGGTATTAATTCAGTAATATTGTTGCAATAAACCTGTGTACATTCTTATGAAAAGTATGGAATGAATTTGTTCCCTCAATTTCTGGAAGCTTCACTGGTTTATTACAAAAATATCACTGAATTAATACTGATGTTAGAAGATGAAGTTTGTGAACTAAGCAAATGACAATTGTTTATTGATTCTTTCAACATAAATCTCAATTTTTTTCTACTTCACAATAGTAACATATATGTATTTGTTACTATTACTCATTTGATCCATTTGAAAGAAACATATGAAAATCTCAAACTTCTCATGAATGAAGTCAAATACAAATAATGTGTTTGGCTACTTTGTGGAGACCTAAAAGTCCTTTGAATGCTGTTGGATCAACCACTCTGTTATACAAAGTTTCCATGTTTTTTGTGTAAAATGGGACTCAGAATCAGCATAATATTACAACATAGGATCCAAACCATTTGAATGTGAAAATTTAGTTAACACAAAAAAGTCCTGTTAGTTAGTCTTCAGATAAAAGTTGCCTAGATGGATCAGTTTGTAAAGGTCTTAGACAAAGATGGTGACTGTTTCAAGTATCTTTATGGACAATTTACAACTTTTTTAGAAGCAAAACTTAAAGAAAGAATTTTGTTTGATCTCACATTAAGAAATTGATTTTTGGCATTGTTTCACTATATAGCTTACATAGTATAGATTACATTTATTGTTAACAGGAAATTAAATCAGCCATATAAAACAATATTAGTCTAGATTTTCAACCTATTGTCATAATTGATCATGCCTTTGACAATAGCACCTGAATGCATTGAAGATACCTCATCAGTCAGATAAAATCCAAATGCAGATGTCATGGAAAATTATAAAAAATTAAATCAAGTAATGGTACAAAGCTGAGTGTTTACACCCACAACATTTCAACTTCTACTGTTTTTCACTGTGTTTTAAGTTAGTTGTGGGAATACAGTCACCATTAAACTCCTTAAAGCAAAAATCAAATGAATAGAAACTACCCCTAATATTTCTGCTAATTATACTCCAATTTTCATTCTTCCAAAAAATATATATTAAATAGAAATATATACCCTACTTTGATATTTGTTTATGATCATTTATGATTTTCCATGACTGCTGACTAGATTCACATCACTGTTGAGACTTTGACTGATAAGTCAGATATCCTGAACTCATTTGGGTGCTATTACCAAAAGCATTACCCATTATGACAAGAAGTTGGCAATATGGTCTAATAATAACAATGATAGTGACGTATAAGAAATTTGGGAATTCACCAAAATTACATGGTAAAGCACTTGTGTAGACAAATACAAGTTATACAAAAAATAAAACCAACATGTATGTGTTACACAAACATATACCATACTGTCACTAGCATCATGTTATACATAATTACAAATGATGGAGATTTTCAATTTTTTTGTGTTATTTATACGTAGAGACATTATAAAATCATGGATTAACTCCACTGTAAAAGGTGAAAGTTAACACTGGTAATTATTCAAGCTATGTAGATACATTTGATACAGTAGAAACACAGTCACAACTATTTGTAAATATTTTAATTTTTTTTTTTATTTATATGTGGAGACATTATTAAATCCTGGGTGAATCCACTGTAAGAGTTAATATCCAGTGGCAGATCATGTTTATTTTCTACTACCTAAAAAATAAATCAAACACTTCTGAGTCATGTTATTAAGTTATGTAAACTTTTTTTTGTTAAATCAACAGTTTTAACAAGTTAGTTAACCTGGATACCTGCTGATTAATATTTATAAATGTCTGTTTTTTGTATAATTATTCTAATTTTTCTCTAACAATAAAACACGAAATCAAAAAGTCTTCAATTTTTTGGACTTAATTCATTCCTTTTCTCTCATAAAACAATTTTTTAATCTTAATAAATATCTTCACTGTGCAACTTGAGTAAAGTTGACCAATTTTTGTTTTATCTAACCAACTTCACTTTTATTGGGAATAGAAAAATAAAAATTAAAAAAAGCATTTTCTTTCTTGTAAATTATATTAGAAATAAGGTTTTGTTTAGTTCATTGTATATTATGTTTGTTTGTTTTGAAGTAAAGCATAAAACTACACAATGGGTATCTCTGCTCTGCCCAGTAAGAGAACCAAAACTCGATTTTTGCCAATGTAGGTCTGCAGACTCTTCACTGTGCCACTGTAAAGCTATTGTAGATTACACCATGTTATGGTAAACTCACCTTCAATTCAAGTGTGCTGTTGCTGAAAAATAAATGGAAATATACAAGTTGTGAAAAATCTTTAATTTAAGACATCCTAATCTTACACAAATTACTTCACATAACATATTCCACATGTTCATAATATTGTACATGATTTATAGTATTTTTATTTTAATGTGACATTAAATAATGAAACTTTAAATTAAACATGTAAACAAATACTACATGTGAAATACCTAATAGTCTGTGAGTTACACTGCAAAGTGATACACTGTTTTGCTCTTTGCATACAATCTAACATTCTCATGTTATTGCTATTTAATAGTACTGTATATTGTAAAGTTACGTTCTGACTACATACCGACACAAAGTTATGAAGTTGCGTTATTGTATCTCAGAATGACTGGTATGGGTATTAACACAATATATTGTAAAGTTCCTTGATTTTTATATAAGTTTTGTTTATAATTTTTATTCTTGTTATTTTTGTTTGTTTGTTAGTGTTACTTGTTAAATCTTTATTAATGTATAAAGTTTCCTGGATATTGTATTGTCTTGGTTTCTGAAATGTTCTTAAACTAAGGTCATATCTTTACTTTCTTTAAATACACAGAAATATTCAGTTTCATGATTGTGGGTAGAGCAAGTTTGTGCCTTTGAACTTTCCATTTTCTAGCACAACTAACTCAACTTGATAAGTAATATGTTATAATTAACACTTTATGAGACAGTACAAAAGTGATAAAGAAAACTATGTGATGGTTCATGTGTTGAAGACTTGGCAGGTTTGTATTTTTCATACTCTTGATTTTATAATTTGTTTCCATTTATTTCTAAACCATTTTCTAAATGAACTGAAGCTATTCGTTAAAACTGTCTAGAGATCATTATATTATCTAAATAATGGAATTTATTTAAATTCCAGAAGTAATGAAACATGTTTCCCATGAATTAACTACCAAACAGTACAACAAATATTTTAATTTTTGTTAAATTTGTTGATGCAGAAATTTATTTAGATCTTGGGAGAAGATAAAGTTTATTTAAGTTAATAACCACAATTTGTTGATGTGGTATTGAGTGATATTACAGAGTGATTTATAAGGAAGTATTTCAAACTCAGATACTTGTACAACATAAACAGTTAACTAGTAAACATGGTGACCAAGGAACCTCCTCACATTATTAGCTGGAGGACAATACAGTTTTTAAAAACTAGATTTGTGCATCACGATATAATCTAAAACATGATGTACACATCTTCACTCATATATATTAATAATCATATACTAAACAGAACCATACGTTTGTTTTCATTGATGTAAATAAATTAATTTCACTTAGAAAGTGCTAATGTATTTAAAGTTTTGTACATTAGAAAAAGAAACAAACAAACACTTTGTTAATTACAATTGATGATGGATTACAGAGGTATTAGTTGTAGTTAGTAAAGCCTTAACTTCAACTTATTAAAAGGTGTTAACACTGATGGCATTAGATAGATGTAGTATTTTTATTTTAAAAACAGTTACAAGTAGAAACGTCACCTCATTTAATATTCTCAACAATATATAAGTTGTATTCACCATAGAAAAGTGTTCTCACATCTAAAATAAGCATAGACAGGAAATTTGTGTTTCTGAAACTTTCTAACACACACATATGTAAAACATAAACATCCAAACCTGTAATAAAAGGAACAAAGTAACTTATGTTTAGCATACCTAATACTTGCTTCATGAGCTGAGAACTGA
The DNA here is from genome assembly GCA_011833715.1 of Carcinoscorpius rotundicauda. Lineage (NCBI taxonomy): Eukaryota > Metazoa > Arthropoda > Merostomata > Xiphosura > Limulidae > Carcinoscorpius > Carcinoscorpius rotundicauda. The sequence goes on along the minus strand of VWRL01001537.1, from coordinate 55,944 downwards.
ATCACAAATTTGTTAAATTATATTCATTGTAGATGTCTAAACCAGTCTGGTATTACCTGATTGGTATCAATAATTTCATATTATTTCAGACACCAGCTGTTACCCTCCACAGGTACATGTACATTCATAACCTACTACAGACAGACAGTATGATTGTCAGTATGTCTATGTAAGATGTAGGTTAAAGCAAAGTAGCCGAATTTGTTCAGTGAATCATGAAAATGTGAGAGTTACATTAAAATGAAGTTTCCACATTAAAGAAATAGAAACAACAGTAACTAATGACAGTCAGGTCTAGTATACTGTAACAAAAACAGATGTGACTAAAACTTATGTTTTCAAATGTAGTTCTACTGAGATAATATTTGGCTTATCTGAAGTACCATCCAAAATCTCACTTGAAGGTTGGAGAGTCTCAAACGATGTTCTATGTAATAAATCTATTTCTACATGTAATTTTATTTGATATTAAAGAAGTGAAACATGAAATTGAATGAAAGCTTATAAATAGTGTACAATCTTGTCAGATCTGAAAACAATTAAAACTTAATTGGAAACTTGGTGGATGATAAAATCAGTTTTAAGAGTTAAGAATAAATTAATTGATGTGACAGTTGCTTACCTTTTTTACCTCATTGTATAATTAGTCTTAACTAATTATACTAGAGATCAGCTCTAAACACGTGTTATCCAGTTGATGTAATAAAGTTTGTATTTATTATTCCCAACAGTATTATAGAATATCACTTGATAGTAGCTGTAGAACGGCTTGATGAACATTGTAACATCTACTGAACTGGTGGTGATTACACTGGAAAGTATTATAAACTGTTGTATTATTTACAATATTCATAAGAAAGTTGCTCTGGTCATGATATGAGTACTATCTCATAGAAAATTATTTTAGAATTAGATGATGATGTCATTTATAAAAATCATATTTCAGGCATAATTAATATACTTGACGAATAAATAGATTTAAATATTTTTGTTACAAGTGTCTTAGGGGATAACCAACTATCCATGACACTCATAACTTAGAACAAAATGAAATATGCATAACTCTTTTAACATGCTTATCCGTTAAATTATTTATGTCAGCTGATAGGGATATTTTTGACTCAGTTTTGAACATTAATTTGACTGTTTTTATCATCCGCTGCGTTTATAAATTTTTGTATAAAGAATCTCAATCTTCTATAATAGTTATTTTTATATAGGGAAAATGTGAACACTATGAAATAAGCCTAAATACTAGCTGGTCAAAAGACCACACTGAAACGAAGCGTTAATTGATAAACATGTAACGAAATTGAATCATTTGTGTTCAAGCATTAGCGTTGTCAACAACTCCTACTGACATCTCCTGTGTTACATTGGGTAAAAACATGGCAAAAGCTGGCAAAATTTGAGCGTCGCAGAATTGTCGAGCTGCAAAAGCAAGGTCTCTCTCAACGTGCCATTGCTGGTAAGATTAGGCGTAGTCAAACTGCTGTTGCACATATCTTAAAAGACCCTGAGGGATACGAAACGAGAATTTCAAGTGGTCGGCCCAAGAAAATAACGCCGGCGTTGAGCAGGAGGATTCTGCAGGTTGTCCGGCAAGACACCAGCCGATCGTCGAACCAGATTAAGGCCCTTATGTACGCAGAATGCAGTTCAAGAACAATAAGCCTTTCATCTACCAGAGAAAGGCTTTAAAAACCGTAAACGTCTTCAAAGGTCACGCCTCCTTCCACACCACGAAACATGTTGGTTAAACTTTGCTGAGAAGAACCAAAATGGGATGAAGAAAAGTAGAAGAAGACTTTGTTCTCTGATGAGGAAAATTTTAACCTGGATGGTCCAGATGGCTTCCAACTTTACTGGCACGATAAGGATATCCCACTGGAGTCATTTTCTACACGACACAGTAAAGGAGGTTCCATCATGGTCTGGGATGCTTTCTCCTTCCATGAAACAATGGAGCTTCAGGTTATACAGAAATGACTGGATCTTTCAGCAGGACAACGCTGCAATCCAGAATGCCCACAGAACAAAGGACTTTTTTCATGGCAAATAACGTGATTCTTTTGGACAATCCAGCGTGTTCTCCCGAACTGAGCCCCATTGAAAATGTTTGGTGGTAGATGGAAAGGGAAGTCTATAAAAATGGACGTTAATTCCAAACAGTAAGCCTGGCATGGCCAAGCGTGTAAGGCGTGCGACTCGTAATCTGAGGGTCGCGCCAAACATGCTCGCCCTCCCAGCCGTGGGGCGTTATAATATGACGGTCAATCCCACTATTCGTGGGTAAAAGAGTAGCCCAAGAATTAGCGGTGGGTGGTGGTGACTAGTTGCCTTCTCTCTGTCTTACACTGATAAATTAGGGACGGCTAGCACAGATAGCCCTTGAGTAGCTTTGTGCGAAATTAGAAAACAAACAAACTAACAAAACTAGACAGTACATGATGTTCGTGAAGCAATCTTCACCACTTGGAATAACATTCCAGCCAACCTTCTGCAAATCCTGATTCAGACCATGCGTGTGTTTGTGTGTGTGTTTTTCTTATTGCAAAGCCACATCGGGCTATCTGCTCAACCCACCAAGGGGAATCGAACCCCTGATTTTAGCGTTGTAAATCCGGATACATACCGCTGTACTAGCGGGGGACAAACTATACAATGCTTATTCCACCACGAGTATTGAAACCCGGCTTTTAGCGTTGTAAGTCCGCAAACATACCACTCTGTCACTCGGGGGCATTAGACTATGTTAAAGCGAATGTTTGTAGTTATTCGCAATGACGGCCGTGCGACCCACTACTCAGACCTCTTGTTGGGCATTTCCTACCCTGTTTAGGACTTCTTTGTGGTTAAATCTAACGACGCAAAATGCATATTTTTTTATGCTCATTGGCCTGAAGATCTTGGCCAGCAGTGTATAAATATGACAGAGAGATGAATTTATTGGAAATAGTAAATTTGTTTCAATTGTCGTGGTGGACAGATCCCAAATATCCCTTTGCTTCGCCCATGTTGGTTAAATTGCACATGTCATGACGTTTAGAGCGTTACTTTCAAAAGTTCATTAAATAACATTTTCAATCACGTCAATGATATAAGCATCAAAACGTAATTTGTAATTTAAATTTCAAAATTATATGAGTTTAATTTCCTAATTTGAGAGGAAGTGTAAAGAAAAAGTGTTAAATATCGGTTATTATATGTCACATAACAGTTCAGTTTCTATTTAATCACGCCCACCATACAACCTGTACAAGTATTTAAAAGATTAAAAACTCGAATTTCAGATATAGACATGCTAAATATAAAACAAAAATCTCCCACCTCTATAATATTTTTTATGAAATATTAATATAATTGAGAAATATACTAGTTTGGCTCCGCTCTTCAAAGCAATCATTTGAAAGTTATTAACTTGTACCACCTACTACTCAGTAGCTCAACTATACAACCAATAGAAACATAATTTTCCCTTTTACGTAATTCTGAAAGTTGTTTATTAGTGACTTGAAGGCGAAAGAAAACACTTGACCAAAACTGTAATCGTTGCTGTAAATATGAAAAGAATTTTTTCAACCCACGTATACTTTACCAGAGACCCGACTAAACCACAAGGATTTTCAGGATACTAATACTGTAATTTGGTGTTTTTTATTTTTGAAAAGTTAATGTTTGAAGTCTACACACCTGCCCCACAAGTCTTAGGACAGTACGTATGCATGAGTGCAGATTTTCGTAACACCAGTACGTACTCGAAATCAATGTTTTTCAAAGCATTTCTCATTTACTTTCTACGTTTTAAGAAATATAACTAAAGTTCAAATATTTATGAGAAAGTAGTAATATGTACATGTAACGTACGGTAGGCGAAATTGTATATAATTATAATCAGTGATGTCGAGAAAACCCACTTGTAGAGAAATATATATGTAAAATCGGCTCGTTTGGGTTGAGAAGCGTTCTGTTTTTGTTTTGTTTTTGTGTGTGTGTATTTATAACTGACTACGGGATATATTTCGGCAAATATGTGCAGGATATGGTGATGTATCATTCTCGGTAATTGTCTCAAAACCTGATGGATTAGAAATTACGTTCGTTTTGCAAAATGATGCTGATTTAGTTATTGATGGTAGTATTGTTATTAATGGTCAGGTTCATGATGTACGTGTTACTTACAAAGTTGTAACTGTTTCATTCTTTCAGGTACAGGAATACATGACGTATGATCAAATTAAGAATAAAGTAATCGAAATAGATTGAACTGCAAAAGGACCGATTGTGTGGAAACGTCTTAGTGGTATTTATACAGAAATAAGGAATGTTCGCCATCAGTTACCAACAGGTGTATATTTTTTACCTTATGCCATAGGCCTTATGGATTCAGCGGGAAAAGGTGCATTTTATTAAGTGAAACACAATGATCAGATCAAAGTCTGTAAAAGATGTATGGCGGATGATCATTTGTACAGCAACTGCCCCAAACGTAAATGTAGAAAATGTGGAGAGATCGGATCTATGGCATGAGATTGTATTAATGCTAATAGTCATGTTACTAATATAGAGCAACAAACGACTCCTGAATGCACTGTAATTCTCATCGCGTCCGATAAAGAAGTGAAATCGCCTACTTTTATTACACAAGTTTGTAACGCACAACCATTTGTTGACCACACGAGACAAAAAGAATTGTTGGAGAATACCTACGGCACTTTTACATATTCAGAAACAGATGTTATAATTTCAACAGAAAGTGGAAAGGAAGATAATGTTATGGACCGCACGAATGCAACAAGAAAAAGGATATCGATTGACGGAAACAAACTAATACAATATAATACAAAATTAAAAGAAGTACGTCTCAAGAAGAATAACAGCAAACATAACCATAAAGATATTAGTAACACAGTTAAAATTATGCACAACGGATTATCTGATGTGTTTAAGCTGGGAAAAAGTTTTAACTTTCCTTAAAAATAGAAAATACGATATTATTTGCATACAGGAAACATTTTGGTATGATGCTTTTGTTGATCAAGTCACAGTGGGGAGGAGATGTTATTTCTGGCTATACTGAAATAGATAAAAAAGGTGTTACCATTTAACTCGCAGGGGTCTAGATATAAGTGACATTAATTATAATATTAGTGGAACAGGTCGTAAGATAGTTTTATCATTTACTTACAGTGCTAAACATAATATAGTTGTTAACATTTATGACCCAAATTCTATTGCAGAACGCTGTAGATTTTTCAGCAACTTAAATTTTCATATACCTTGTGATTTTTTCGTAATAATGGGCGATTTCAATTATGTATTAAACGAAAGGTCATTACACTAATGACAGATCCCGAATAGTATTACACGAAGTTTTAAATTCATTTGATATAGTTGATTGCTACCGATATATTTTTCCCATTAATCGAGAATTCACTTGGTCTAGAATAATCTGTGGTAATTTGTATCATTCTCGTACAGATGAAATACCAGTTTCTGAACAAAGTATAGCCTGTTTCACGAAAATCGTTAATGTTCCGTTTCCTTACAGTGATCATAATATTATTGAATATATAGCGAGTTTTTCCGTGCTACGCGAGGTCACGGTGTGTAGTTGTTTAATAATAAACTACAAGAGAATGTTAACTGCACAAGAAATATTGAATTACTGATTGAAAGAAAACTTATAAAAACGACTTGGCTGCTTGGTACGATCAGTTATTCGGTGATATTTATCTTGTTACCCGTAAATATGCAAAAATAGAAGCTCAAAAAGATAAGTATAAGCTTGCATGACTGAAGTCAAGGTTACGTAGGGAGAACAATTACTTGTCGAAAGACGCTCAGCGTGATCCTAGTACGCCTATTACTTGGAAGAACAAATAAACGTTGTAGAGCCAGACAGTATAAAGGGGGCCCTAGTTCGAGCACGTGTTAAATAGTTTCAAGAGGGACAAAGGAGTACACGGTACTTTTTTCGGACAGAAAATAACATACAGTGTAAGAAATACATTTGCAAACCGAATGATGAAAATAATGTGCCTTGCAGTCATAATGGGTATTTTAAACTGTGTATATTCTTATTCCCGGCACCTGTATGAATGCAGCGGTACCGACAGAGAACTTATGTTTATATTCGTGTCTAAATTAACTAAATTTTTGTCCGTCGCTCGTGAATTTGGCGAAACTCCCATTTCATCGGAAGAAGCATTATATGCCTTGAAAGGAATAAAGAGTCGCAAATCTCCCGGTAATCACCACGGAATTTTTCCAAATGTTTGTGCCTGTCGTTGTGGACGATTATGTTAAGTTGTTTTTAATCAGATGTACTCGCAAAACCAGCTACTACCGATTATGAGAAAAGAGTCAACTGTTTTGCTCCCTAATGGAGACGACAATATTCGATTACAAAACTGGAGACTCATAACTTTGCTACCTCTGTCGCATTAAATTCTACCCCGTGCTCTGTAATTGCTAGTGTCGTTTCTGTAGACCAGACATGTCGTGTTCCTGGTAGGGATATCATTACCACACCACTTACGTTACGATTTATAATGAAATATTTGTATTTAGAAGGTGAGGGTGGGATTCTGGTCTCTGTTGATCAAATGTAAGCATTCCATAGAGTTGATCATTCATACGTTTGCAGTTCTTTCTCGAATGGGATTTGGCGCCAATTTTTGCAGTTGGATAAGATTATGCTATAACAACATGCCGTTCTGTTTAAATGTAATGGGTATCTGACAGAATAAGACAGGGGTGCCCTTTGTCGGCATTACTATATGTTCTCTGCGCACAATCTTTCAGAGAAGAATGGAAAGACTTAGTTGAAAGAGAGATTCCCCCATTTACAAGAACGCCACAGTTTACTTTTGAAGTGTTCGATTCAGGTGGCGAAAATGTTATTCAATCAGTGATGTCGAGAAACCCACTTGTTGAGAATTTTATATGCAAAAACGGCTCGTTTGGGTTGAGAAAATATTTTACATAAAAGAGCAAACAGCGTTTCGACCTTCTTCGGTCATCGTCAGGCTCACCTTGTTCGCTCTTTTATGTAAAATATTTTCTCAACCCAAACGAGCCGTTTTTGCATATAAAATGTTATTCACTCGACCTATCTGTTAAAAATAATTATTATATCAGAATTCCAGCCCCGTTACAGAAGAAATTACTGCTTGGAAATATATTTTAACAGATACTAACTGGGAAAGAATACATAAATATACTTGTCACCAATTTAAGGGTTTTTGTTTTTGCTGATGTAGATTATTTGTTTTGTTACAATGTCTTAATGACTAACAATAAAGTTGTTCATATGCAACAACACAATACCAGTTTATGTACACTATGTGGTAAAGACACCGAAACAAACACTTATATCGCCTGTGTCCAATGGTTCAACCCTTATGGACATTAGTTTTTGATACTGTTTTCTTTATCACTCAAAAATCAGTACCAGTTAATTAGAAAAAGCGTATTGTTGTACAAGACTTCGTAGACGGAGTACGAAAAGATGAAAACCTACAATGTATGTTTTTGATTAGCTAGATATTGTATTATGACTGTTAGTTAAATTTGTTTAGACAAAAATATTCCTTTAAATCTGATATTTTTTTATAAGGCTCAGTTAAGAAAGTAAATAAGTTTGGATTATTCGAAATATTTGTAATAATATCAATGTTTTATTTAACTTTTATTCTAGACTTGCTTGTCCTTGTTCAAAACCTATACTGTTGTATGTACTTTGCTATGAACTATTACAGGTAGTGTGCGGTGCATCTAATTATACAGAAGTTTATTTGATCTTTGTACATGTTTCATTTGTAATATGTGTGATTATGAAGCCTCTTCAAGAGGATTCTTAAAAAACAAAGCAAAGACAGTGTCAGTGAAGTTAACTCTCTCCATGCTGTGTCAATTCAATAGATCAAACATAGGCCTATTTTTACTTGTATGTAGTTTTAATATTATAACTTTTAATACAATATGCATATCTTCTCAACTTTTGCAATCTTTTAAGATAAATACTTTCACTAAAGATTTCGGGCCTGGCATGACCTAGCGCGTTAAGGCGTGTGCTTCGTAATCTGAGGGTCGCGGTTTCGCGCCCGAGTTGCGCCAAACATGCTCGCCCTCCCAGCCGTAGGGGCGTTATAATGTTTCGGTCAATCCCACTTTTTGTTGGTAAAACAGTAGCCCAAGAGTTGGCGGTGGGTGGTGATGACTAGCTGCCTTCCCTCTAGTCTTACACTGCTAAATTAGGGATGGCTAGTACAGATAGATAGAAATTCCAAAACAAAGAAACTAAAGATTTTTTTTCCGTGAATATATCAAGTATTTGTTTTGAATTGTCTGTATGCAGAGTGAATTTTATGTTAAGTTTAAAATACTTTTCTCCATCTCAAAAATCTGTAATTTGGTTTATGTAATTTCTAAAACATCCTAATTACATTTCAAATGTTTGTTTTCAATAAAACTTTATATTTTATCTGTTATTTTGTCTACCCTAACTCATAAATGACTTTTTAACGACGTAACAAAATTGAAATAAATCTGATTTACTCATTTTTAGTGTAGAAAATAATCTAAAACTGTAACATGAAACTATCTTCGTTTATCCTAAGTAGTTTTAAACCCATAACAGTATATTACCTTTTAAACCATATATAACTACTATTGGTGCGATTATAAATTATAAATCACTTGGGAAATACGAAGGTTATATTGTGCTTTCGACTTACATTGCTGAAGAAATACTATTATGTATTAGGTATGATTTGGTGGTAAGCAAATGCACCATTTTATATTAGCTTTATGGTTTTGGTTTCGCTTAACTGTTAATCACTAAGTGGCGCTCAAGTCAAGGAGGAGAAATTTCAGAGCAAGCATGTCGTTATCAAGGTAAAACATCCATTTGTCAACAGCAGTGTCGGTTTCTACCAGTTAAAACGATAACATCGAATGAATATCAATATAAGGGACACAAGTTCGTGAACATCGATTAACTATTTGGTTGATTAACTGTATGTAGGTGTGCATATCTCATTATTGTGATCAACGGAGTCAGACGTTGCCAACGTGGCCTGGAAGTGGAGTGTAATCGACAGGATCTACTGAATGTTATGTGACATTCAACACGTTCGTTACTCTGGAGCCCGGCATAGCCAGGTGTGTTAAGTCGTTCAACTCGTAATCTGAGGGTCGCGGGTTCGAATCCCCGTCGCACCAAACATGCTAGCCTTTTCAGCCGTGGGAGCGTTATAATGTTACGGTTAATCCCACTATTCGTTGGTAATAAAAGAGTAGCTCAAAAGTTGGCGGTGGGTGATAATGACTAGTTGCCTTCCCTCTATTCTTACACTGCTAAATTAGGGACAGCTAGCGCATATAACCCTCGTGTAATTTTGCGCGAACTTCAAAAATAAACAATTATTACTCTGGTCGCCAATTCACATAATATAACCATCAACTCATCCGTTTTAACGAGAAATTATCATATGTCTAGCTGAACTGAACTATCAGTCCATTAATCTATAGGTTTACCGTGTTCTGTGAGAAACAGCCAATGCGTGGGAGGTACGAAACTCGTCTAATCGGATCCGACTGTCGTACAAGTAAAAATATCTGATTAAGAGTGATCACTCTGGAGACATTTAAGTTTACTATGTATCTATTATTTACATGCCTTTGTTAAGGTAATAATAAAAGGTATTAGTCTGTTTTTATAATCTGTTGCTCTAGTTCACTGGTTCTTAACCTTATTGGACGTACTGAGCTCCGGAAGTTTAGTACTTGCATTCACTAAACCCTTCGTAATTAGAAAAATATTTTTTTTTATCAAATTCAAAACATAAGTAGATATTTTATTAGTGCACAGAATGAACCATGAATTAGTTGCACACAATATCACTGTGTTCAAAGAACAAAACCAAGAAAACACGAATTTCACACAAAAACAAAAGCATAACTCAATGAATATTTACTGCAAATCAATGTGACTTTTGCTGTTGCCTTTCAGAGACAAGTTCAGAAATGCGCGGCTTCACCTTGGCAAGTGCCAGTCTCATATCATTTTTGCAACAAAGTCTGTTTGTTCCTTTTCTTCGGTTTTATGTGTATCATCTCGAAAAGGATTGCTCGCAAAGATACGTTGTAACAAACAGTATGAGTATCTCAAGGACTTTCTTAGCAATAAGAGTGTACGCTACGATCTGGTGACACTGAAACGTTGAGAGCGTTGTTGTTCTGAACAGTTGCTGTTGAACCTGGCTCTGCTGAAGTTCAATAATTTCGTCGAGGTTCATCATTGACATCTGTTGTCGCAACACTAAACGTGAACGGCTGTCTCACCCATGCTGGATATGACTCTCTGGTGAAGAAGTATCCGTCGAGAGACTCTGCAAGGTCATCTAAGTGCATGGCAATTGCTTGCTTCAGTTCCCCGGGTACAGAAATGTCTCCGATTTCAGACACATCGTCGATCTTACTTACACAGTCGTCCAGCAGGGGAAAGTTTGCTAATTATCATTCTCTGTTCGTCGTTTCAATAACGGTAGTTTTTTTTTGAAAAGCCTTCAGGTTTTCTTCCGCTTCGATGATGTTGACTCCAGCGCCCCGCATCTGTTGATTGAGAACATTGAAGATATTGGCCATGTTCGCCAAAATGAGAATGAACTCAGATTTTTTTGAAGCAATCTACATGACAATGTTGGTGCTTTCACAAAAACAGGACTAATTCCACACGCATGGCAAAAACACGATTCAGCATCTTTCCCCGAGAAAACCACCGAACGTTAGAATGGTACAGAAGTACCTCGAATTCAGAGCCCATTTCATTACACAGCTCTTTGAAGATGTGATGCTTCAGGGCACTATTTTGCACAAAGTTCACACATTCCACTGCAATTTTTAATACTCCTGCCAGTTTTGAAGACAAGGTTTTTGTTGCCAACGCATGCTTGTGCAGAACACAGTGCATTACAATGATGTGTGGTGCATTAGCTTTCACCAACGCACCAAAACCAGAGTTTCATCCCAGCATGACTGGAGCTCCGTCTAAACAAACTGCAGAAACCATATCCCACGAAACATCGTTGTTGTCTCTGAAGAAGTCATCCACAAGTTTCTTCACGCCGGCTGCCTTTGTTGCTGTTGTAAGAGACTTACAAAATAAAAAATCTTCTATCTCGTCGTTCTTCACATCGCGTACGAATTTAACAAGCTGGCTTAGACTGGAAACGTCGGTGATCCCGTCGAGCTGAAGGCTGAATTTTGCTGGGCTTGAAATCAGATCTGCAACTACTTGAACCAAGATGTCATCGTTCATGTAATCGATTCTGCAGCTGATGGTGTCATTTGAAAGAGAAATTTGAGATAACTTATTTTCAGCAGCTTTCCCTAGTATGTTATTCGCCATCTTCAACGCAGCTGGTTTTACGAGCGCTTCATCAATGGTTTGCTGTGCTTTGCGATCAAGTACGCAACTTCGTAGATGTTGTGAGTATCGGCACAAAGCCGAGAACAGGCAAAGTAGCCTTTTCATCGAACCTGGCTCTCTTTACCTTGAATTCAGCAGGCGTTGCGTTATTGTGTTTTCCATCCCGCTGCAGCTTTAGGGAGTGTTCTCCTAGTTTTGCCGGTGCTAGACTAGAATTGCTTAACTTGGCATTACAAATCATGAATTGAATACGCTGACTCCCATCTTGTTCCGTTATACACGTGAATCCATATTGTACGTATTCGTCAGACCACTTTCTGGTTTTGCTCGACATAGTTAGTATGATTGGAATGAAAGATTAGGAAAAAATCATGAATGACGCACGATTACTACAGTCACAAGTCGACTGCTAAGCGCACGAAGTTTTCTGCAGCACATATATTAAGACCAAATGATGTGACATGATCAGCCAATGATGGCCAAGTGGATCATGACGTCACGAATCATACGAGTGGGGTGAACGGAACAGACACACACACAGTGTATGTGTCTTAACCTCCACCGAACCGCTGAGACTGGCTCACTGAACCCCTGGGGTTCGATTGAACCCAGGTTAGAACCACTGTTCTAGTTCTATGTATAAAATTTTTATACATCACGAACAAATACATGTGTTCCTTATGGAACATTTTTATTATATTACTATTTATTTCACCTTAACTAACTTAAAGAGAGCCCTACTTTCATATTTCAGTTACTTTTGTAATTATAGATAAAGAATAAACATGAAATAAAGTGCTTACTTGAATATTCATTTATATTAATTATAGATAGTATAGAATTAAACATAGGAGAACTATTAACAAATTCTGGAAAAGAGGGTGTGGAAAGAAAGGTGTGATTTTCTGTTTGATAACTCTGTAACCAAAAAAAAAAAAAATAGAAGGCTACAAATGTTACGATTTGTCTGAGCAATGACGATTTTATAGTGAGCAATTTGTACTTAGTATCATACTTATTGGATGGTTGGTGGATCAAGCACAGAAGATAAAACACACAGGTAAAATGTCTCGTGACATACTAAGTGCTAATTTGTGATTTTTAAAATATTGTTGTACAAAATGAAGAACTTAAAACTTGTTTACTGTTAAAGTATGGATTAATTGCTGATGTTTTATTATATATTTATTGGAATAACGTAGACAAAAAGTAGATAAAACGTCATGACATGCGCAGTACTAGATGCTCGTGAAATTAGATTAAAACATATATCATTCGTGAACTGTTTTATTTCATACACGACCGTATGAAAATATTTGTTTTCTCTCTTTCACCTCCTTGAAATTTCATTTGTAACTGAGTTCACACTTTCATAACATCTTAATAATTAACTAGATTAATTATCGGTTCAGTTAGTGATACCTGAAGAAGGGCATTGCCCGTAACGTTGCATCGAAAATAGCATACATATATATATATACAGGGTGTTCCGAAACTGTATAAACACTTTGAATGATTATAAATACAGTGTTTAGTAAGATGTATCTAGGTTTTATAATCCAAGTTTAAGAAGACAAGTGTAGAATCGTTTGAGTTATCGAACTGACGACGGTTCTGATCCAGGCACTACTGACAACGCGTACAGATGTAACTGCAAACTACCCGAATCATTTCATTTTAAATTTGGCTACATTTTCTTTCAATTACTGTTCTCAGCTCATTGATTATAGCAGGTTTTGTGATATAAACCTTATTTATGACGTATCCCCATAAAAAAAAAAAGTCCAGAGGTGTGAGGTTTGTGAACATGGGGGAAATTCGGTGCTATCTCTTTGCCCAATTTATCTGTTTGGTAAATTTTAGTCAAGATAGACGCTCACATTACGATGGTAGTTGGGAGGTACTCCATCTTGCTGGAAATAAAACTCTCCTCTCCAAATTGTTCTCGAATGTGTGGAATGACAGATTCTTGCAGCAAGTTCAGATAAACGAGACCAGTGACTGTGTTATCGAAAAATAATGGATCAATTACGTCCAAAGCTGATAATCCACACCACACTGTAACCCCTGGTAAGTTTACGTGGTATTCAACCGTAACATGCGGTTTCTGATGTGCCCAGTAGGTTAAATTGTGGCGATTAACTGAGCCATTTAACTTAAATGTGGCCTCATCACTCTAGACAATCTTGTTTGGAAACTGTACATTCTCTGCCGATTTTGCCTAGTACTATTCACAAAATGCAATTCTCCAGTCAGGATCATTTTCATTAAAGATGTGGACTAATGCCGGAGTAAAACTTTTCCAATAACGCGTTTTAACATGCGATGGACGCTCGATTTGGAGATTCCTATCTCACGGGCTGTTTGACGAACTGATTTTTTTGGAAATTGGTGGAGACTTTCCAACAGCTCTGCTTCTCGTGTGAGACTAGTGAACGACCGCGGCCTTCCAGAACGCCCTTTATGGACGTATTAAACAGTTCCATTTGTTTCTAACTTATCTCTGATGCAAGTAATGATTGGTAACTTGGTGGATCTGTTTTAAACTCCTTTTTAAACCGTCTTTACCCTTCAGCTACGTTCTCACACTTCCAGAAACACTTTAAAATCAATTTCTTTTTCTCAAAGCTGTCTTTTTTCCATCATTACTTCAAATCAGTTGCAACTGTAAAAAAATAATGTTTGAGTGAATTATAATAATTCAAAGTGTGTATGCATGTGTTTGGGACACCCTGTAGTTATCTCTTTGGTGATTTTACCTTCAACACTTTTGTGTTACCCTATACCCACCACCAGTATCGAATTACTGTACAGGCCACCCAAGTAAATAAAGTATGGTTCGTGAATCTAGTAGAATAGAGACAAGAGTGAATTATTGTTGTTAGTATTATATTAAAATGTTACCCAATCCTTACTATACCTTAATCCAGCACTGTAAACTACGGGTATTAAAATCTGATATTTATCGTATTAAGCTCACAGACTTATAGTGGATATTGTGCTTTATAGCTTATCCTTCTTTCTGACTATAAGGTTTCAGAAAATAATTACAGATATGATGAAAACGAGGCTGCTTTTCTGTACGTACGTGTGTGTGTGTTTAACATTATTTAAATGTTTAATACATAGTACAGAAATAGCAGGAACTATCGACACAGGGTATACAACAAAGCACTGTCGCCATCTGTAGATGTTGTAAAAACTACAGAATAACTATTTTTCTTAGATGAAACAAATTACTATTTATAGCGAAATATCTTAAAACAGTTAATTCTTTACTCTCTAAAAGAAGAAGATGTTAATACATATAGAGAACTTGATAAAACAATCATAGGAATACATCAGGTTGTCTTCTGTAGTTTATGACTTGATTTGATATATCTCTCTTGTTTTTGTTTCTCTGTTATATTTGGTTGGATTTATATAGTTTCGTCTAAAGTATCATGTTATAATTTGTTTTTAGTGGTGTGAGTATGCAGACATACCGCTGCACCACTGGGGGTTTCAGTGACGGGTTAATACATCAGAAACATTTTGATGTATTAACTATTACTAGTGTTTGAGAGGCCTCTTTAACACCTGAGATGACATGTGTAATGTGAATAACATATATTCTCCTTTACTTTCAATTAAGGGTTATTTTAATTACCATAACATGAAAAGTATCCAAACATTGATATATTAACTGGAAATAAATAGTCTTGAGATACAATTCTATGATTTCCCGGTTTTGTGAAACTGAAATCAGTTTTCAAGAACTTAGAATTCATTATTTACACTTGCCATTGTTACTTTTCATATACAATTTTTTCTACTGTTACCATGTCCACTACGATACAAACATTGATGTTTAGAGATAAAAGATGTCAAACAACATGTTAACAAGTATTTGTGTATATGTTTATTATATATTTGTACATCAGTTCCAAGAAAACACTATTTTAGTTTCACAAAAAATAACATTTTACAAAATTATTATAAGCGTCTGTCATTTTTAAAACAAAATTTATAAGTTATTAAACTTTCTATATAAAATGTTATATATTTATAAATATTTTAATTCCACAACAAGTCTATTTTGTCGTGTTTTCAGCTTCAATGTGCCAGGGTATTTGTTTCCAAAAAGATTATTCAATATGTAAACAATTTAAAATATACTGCAGTAACATAAAATTAATTACTAAACCAATCTTGATTCGCAACTGCCTGTGATTTGTATGATTGGTCAGTAACAATCAGTGTTTTCTTTTTACTATGAATTAATCTGTTCATTATCTTGAGAATGTTGTCACCTAATTATATCTATTATTGAAACTTCACAGTATGATGTTATAGGTATCTTTAAGTGTTTTAAAAAGAGACACTGGACAAATAAAACAACAAACATCGTTTTAATTCTATTGTTCATCCAGAATATCAACAAAAATGTTCACAAGTTTCTTAGTTCACACTCAGTATTACGTATCGAGACATAAGTGTTTAAGTTCAAGTTATATCAAAAATGTTCTATTGTTGAGTATCGTGTATTATAAACTTATATACCTTGTTTTCTTCTCTGTAAACCGTAAGTGTAACCGTAAAGCTAAAGCTTCAAGGACTGGAAACAATTTTTGATACAAACCCAACCAACTCCATCTAAAACAATACTCTGTCCCTGCCCACAGTTATTATTATGTATATAAGCTAATGTGTGAAATATAACATTAATATATGAACTATCGTGAATGTGTGAACTACTAGTAATTTAATAACCGTGTTTGTCTAAATGTTTTTACCATTTCATTGTCAAACAGGATCAGTAGTTCACTAATATAACTTTTGTTATAACTTGTTAGTGTTGAGTAATTTTAACACATTAATTCCACTTATATCATCAATATATTATCTCAGAAACTGTAAGTATACTTAGCAGCTTGTAGGTGGTACTTTTTTTATAAGAAATGTGAATATTTGGATAGAATCATATATTAAAAACTTTACTATAATATGGTCTATAAAATACAAATGAAGACGTAACGTCACGTTAGAATATAAGCGTTGTGTAGATAAACAATTAGATCTAGGGTATTCGACTTGTAATCTGAAGATCACGGGTTGTTCGAATCCCTGTTACAGAAAACTTGCTCACCTTTTCAGTCATGATGTCATAATGTGAGTCAATCCCAGTACTCGTTGGTAAGATAATAGCCCAAGAGTTGGCAGAGAAAGATGATGTTGCCTTCCTTCTAGTCTTAAACTACTAAATTAGGGATGGATATGCTAATTCTGCAGATTTACAACGACAAAATCAGGGGTTCGATTACCTTCGGTGGGCTGATGAGATAGCCCAATGTGGCTTTGCTCTAAGAAAATACTGCCAGCTCAGATAGTCTTCGTGTAGCTTTAAGTGACATTTGCAAAACAAACAATCTAGGTCTAACACCAATAGATGTGATAAAACGTTATCAAACAACCTAACAAACAAGTTGATTCTCGTCAGGTAAAGAACGATATGATGTCACTGTAACTGAGGCGAAGCTATTATTGGTGTGAGTTTCGTACAAACGGTATTTTTACAGTAACTTACAGTTAACACCCACTTCAACTATACCGAAATAAAGGTAGAATATATGCTTTACAGATTAAGGTATACCAGTGATATTGCGGTAATCGATTTGGAGAAGCTTGAACTTCGCTCAAAGTTACACGAGGGTCATCTCCAATAGCCATCTCTTATTTAGCAGTGAAAGACTAGAGGAAAGGCTGCTTTTCATCACCATTGTTACGTATTTTTTTTGACGTGCTCGTAATCATAACTTTGCTTGGCTGTGAGCTTGGAAAATACTTCCTGAGCTTTACCCTTGAGAACACTCTGAAGTAATACTGTCCAATATTCGGTAGGCCATTTTAGCCTCAGGGCCAATTTTTCAAATTGCTGAAAATATGTATCTACAGCTTTTTCATTGAATGGAGGTACTAAACGAATCTGTTTGGAAGGATCAAAATTATCCAACTGCATTTGGACAACCTTTTCTTCTGTCTGTGTCTTTCTCATATTGATTTCTTTATCAGCTTTAATGCGTTTCATTTGTATTTCGGCATCAAGGCGTTTGTTTTCTTGTTTTGCCTCAAGAACAAGGCGTCTGTTTTCCTGTTCTGCCTCAATACGTTTTTGTTCAATTTCTAAACGAAATTTCATTTCCATTTCAATTTTTTTAATTCGAAATCTGGGTCAAAATGAGCGACAGGCAATTGTTGTGCAACTGTTTGAGGTAATACCTTTTGGCTGACCAAATGTTCAAGAATAATTTGTTTAATATCTGCTTTCTTCATTGATTGCTTCACTTCTAAATTAAAATGTTTACCAACATCAAGTAATTCAGATTTTTTTAATTCACTGATTAATTCGAAAGAGGGATTCCGATTAAATTCGATAATAAAATCTTCAAGTTCGAATGCCATTTTAAATATACAAGCTGTCTATCTGTATAGAATAACTTATTTTATAATAAAATTAAATTGTTTGTTCGACATCCCGGACGAGCCCCCAATTTTCTGTTACGTATTTTTTAAATGATTTACGTTCTTCGTAGACTAAACGCAACAGAAAAAACGCAGATAACAGCTTGTATAATTTATTACACTAAACTATTAACAAATATAACAGATATAACATGAATTATATAATAATAGTGACAGATATCAAGTTATAACATTCGAAATTAATTACAAAACAAAATAATATTAGTTTCAAACTTCAAAATAAATCACAACACAAAACGGTACTGGCCTGTATCTAATGTAATGATCTAAAATTAAAGTCTCAAATTCCAGTCTAGGGTGTGAATTTGGTCCCACGAAGTAATTCCGAAACAGTTCACAGTTCAATGAAATCGCCGTCTCTCAGCTCAAGCTGTAATTCAGATGTATCGTAGAGATTGACGAAATAAAATCACAACTTCCGGAGATCTAATTTCAATCACAAATCCAAGTTGAATATTCACAGCAAACACTTAATCTTTCTCAAATAACTAACTTTCTTCTTTTGAAATGAAACTGGTGTTTAAATCTCACTCTTTGTCTTCGAATAAAACTAATGACTGAATCTCTCACCCTCGAATAAAACTGATGATTGATGACTCGATATCTCTCACGTCACCGTCTTTTTTATACCGATAGGCCTATTTCTCGAACAATCTCGCAATTTCCATACAACTCCAGAGCTATACACGCATATCCGTTCTTGCACGAGACTACACATCTAGACAGGAAGTCACCAGCACTCATTTACAAACATGTGATTGGTCTACTTAATTCGAGAAAGTTCTAAAATGTTACCCGAAATGAATAACAAAATATTAGTTTAAACTTCTAAACAATAATATCAATATGGAAAAATGAATAATACAAATGAAAATTCAAACACAATACGACATGTTGTCGTTTACAAAATATTTACACATATACATAACAACCATCCACCGCCAACTCTTAAGCATCGCTTTTAATGATGAATAGCTGGATTGACCATCATTTTATAAGGCCTAAATGGCTGAAAGGGCAAGCATGTTCGGTGGGACGGGGATTCAAACCCGCCACTCTCAAATTGGTAATCAAGCTCCTACTCATCTGGCTATGCAGGACTAATATAGTGTTAATGAAGGTATACCAGTGATATGGTGTTAATGAAAGTTGTTAAAATTGTAAAATAACACATAACAACAATATAACTGAAAGTAATATATATCATATAACACAATAAGTGATAATTAGTAACTGAAAGTCAGGGTAATAGTTGATATAGAAACAACTTTAATAATGGTTTTGATGTTGATGTATCTTGTTTTGTTTCTTAATTCAACTAAGTTTAAGGACCATCTCCATCTTGAAAAGTTCTTCATCTGAACACATCATCATAATCCACGTACATGATTAGTTTCCATAACCATCACACACTTTCCCACATGAGACAAAGTCCTGGTGACATCAAACTACATACTAAATGCCAAATAATGTTGAAACTTAGATTTGTTGGTACTGTAACACTGGAACCTTATATTCAGGATACTGATTTGGATATTCAAAATTATTTTAATATAACATTCTAAACCCTGGGTATATTACTAACAAATATAAAATGTGATCATATTAAATCATCACACGTGAACAATTTCAATATTTCAGTAAATGTAGAAATGTTTTTCTTGTTCAGTTTCTGTTAAATAATAATAATTGAATATTGAATGAATGAGGTAGGATCGACATGTTGCGAAGATTTAAAAGCTTGTTTGTTAGAATATTTTAAACAAGCCTATCTAGTAAAAGTAAAACTATACAAAGATACGATCAAATGTAAATTATTTAGTACTTTATACATAGTACATGATTTTATTTAACTTAGCAAATATAAAGGCATTCATCATACTGGTTAAGAACATTGTAATAAAAATATATCAGACAATTTTTTTAAACAAAATTCTTACCATAATTGATGTTTTATACTACATTGAATCAGATATTACTGTTACATCTTTTAAATGTGTCATTATATATGTGATCTGCCTTTACAGGTAAAACATACAGATAAGTTATGACAGTAAATATTTTGCATAAAGAAAGCTGAATATTTCTACTTTGGAACTAGCAAACAGAAGGACCAAAATATAAGTTTATTTATAGCTATTTATATATATATACACAAGATAACACACATAAAATTTTAATACAATTTTGGTAATCTCGATTTTCAGCTTTGTCTCACATCTGTAGTGAAACAAAAGACTGTTGTAGGTTAATTGTTAACTTATTAAAGCTTAATATTTTCATACACGGTAAATATATTTCCAATAGATCCCTCTTCTCGTATGACGGTTTTTTTTTCAGTTTGTTCCAGCCACTAGTTCTGAAAGTCCTACCCACCCTTACTTCTTCTGTCGCAGCTGCTTCAAAGAAAAGAAGTACCAGAAGTGGAAAGGAATGGTGGGAAGTGTGAGTCGAGGTATCAGTGTAAGGAATTATTATGATATCTTACCTAAACTCACAGTGACTTGGTTGTATAATTTACCTAGATGAGCACACTTCGAAAAGTGTTCAAATTCATCTCTGTGGAGTGTGACATCTCTAGTTAGAGGAACACACAATGGGAGGACTCAATACTCATGAAGCGGGTACAGTCTTCGCCCAGTGACAGTATGTCTCACTCAACTGGGTGTTAAAAAGAAAATGACATCCTTAATTGTAGATACGATGGTTGGTCCACCTTTCCCATGGTAATGTGTGATATCCTAGCCAACGCAGTACATCTAGACAAGTCAATCTACTTTCCAAACCAGATCTCCCGGGATTCAATCTGTTGAAGACGATATGGTGGGGGTTTCTTTACCAACTAATATTATTTCGTTGGTCCAGTATCTTTCTAAAGCCAGTTATATCACGAAATAACCAGAAGGAGATTGTACCCACCAGTTATAACGTTCCCTGGTATATTACAAAGAAAAAATGGTATGTGGAAATGAAAATGAAATAACCTTTATGTGCAGTTAGTCCAAAAGCCACGTTTGAACCCAGAGAGTGGCGATAACGGGATGATAATTTGATACTGAATCTGATTAATGAGTGATATTTAAAGGGTAAGTACTAAGGGGGTATTTTCTAAAGAAGGATAAAGATTGGAAATTAAGTCTTAGCTGACCATAAAGGTGTTATCAGAAGGACAGATGTTGGTTTGAACTGAGTGACGGGAAGGAAACATGCAAATATGTAGTAAATTGGTTTAATCTTGAAAGAATTAATTTACTATCTAAGCAAAACGATGAGGTACTGGGGACCAAAAACATGTGACTTTTATTACTGAGACGGGTGACAAATGTGTACAGATGTTCAGTATTTCACTGATTGGATAACTATCAGAATATTTGGGTACTGAAAGGACACACTGTACAAAGAATCTGATAAGCACTAGGGAATAGATACAAGGTTCCATTGAAAAAAAAAATTAAGACTGATTAAGAAATGTGTTGAAAAGTAATGTGAAATTTAATATTTGAATTCAACTGGAATGAATTTTGAAACTACAATTATTTAATAACTGTACAAAATAAAAAGTAATAAACAGCATTACAAACGTTAAAGTAAAAGTAGAAAGGAAACTTTTGACACATCATAAAACTATTGTGTCAAATGTAGAGATGAAGATAGGAACCCCTATTCTATTATCTCCTGCTGATTAGTTCACAAGTCATCTGGTTTTGGAAAGTTAACATTTTCTAACATGAAAATATTTGTTTCCATTATATATTTACCATTTTACACAGAGACTGTATCTTCACTGAAGAAATTCCTTGAGTAACTACATGACACCAGTTTTTAGACAACTCCAACCTAAACTCACGTGATTCTTACTGATGGGTAATGATGTTATAGTGGAGTAAAAGCCCTCTAACAAGAGAAGAGCAACATCAATTCCCTGTTTACTAGCTCTCTCTATACTGCTGCACTCATGAAATTTCATTATTGACGAGGAAATAGGTCATAAGTACCCAAAAGAACACATACGCATCAGAAAACTTGTTAGTCAAACGGCTGTGTGATAGTCAGGATATGATACAGATGGTCTGTTTTCAGGTTCATTGCTTCCAATACATGAGAATTTATGCAGCAAATCCATTAGATAGGTGCTCAATAATGACGGTAGAGTGTTTTAAAACAGAGTTAAATATCTGATACCTGCTCTATGATTGATATAAAAGATAACCATGAAATTATCAGAATGGATTATAATCAAATAATCCACTAACAGAGGTAAGGAATACAAACAAGTCCAATGAACATAATAGAGATCGGACACACTGATGTGGAGGAACTGTTTATGTTGGTACATATGTTTAAGATGAGATTGTTGCTCAATGATGTATCCCAACCACTAAAAATAAACATTTCTGAAGAGGTGTAGGTCCGGTACGATTCAAAGTAAGGAAAGTACAACAGTGGTCATGGATTGATCTAGCCACCACAAAAGTTTTTTAGCACAGTACGGGACAGGGAAAATAGTTGGGTCAAGAGAATAAAATATTGGGTGAGAATGAGTAATGATTTGAACATTTTATCAATTCTCCCAAAATGGGTTACCACCATGAGAAGAATTAAGATGTGACTGGATGACTTTTTACATGAGTATGAAAAGAGAAAGCCATCTTGCATGTAATAAAATCACAGACCAAGTCAATGAAGATGTACATCAAAGGCTCTGACAACATGACTGAAATTAGAGGAGACAATGTGGTGTTGGAAACATGAAAATAAAACACCAGTGTATGAAGAAAAGAAAGCATTTAGAGGACTTTGCAATGAGAATATGAAAAAAGGCATATGAGATATAGACTTAATTTTGCAGTAACTGGCCAGGAAAGAGAACCTTTACGAATAAAAACGTTGGACAGATTAATAAATGAACGACCTCCCTGTTCTTTTCAGGGACCAAAAGTAATCAGCATCTCCATGAAGTACATCTGACATGAGATGAAGACATAAAATCTAAGGAAGTAAACAAAGAAGGATCAGTCAAAGACAGGCTATTTGTGTTCTGGATAGATGAACTGAACTAAATGGATCAGCTTTTTAAACACTAAAAAAATATACCACAGTTTGTGAATCTGGACGAGGATAAGACAGATGGTCATGGAATTTTGGTTGGTCTAAAAAGAAATCAGTATGTATGCAAATATAAGTAAAAGAGCAAAAACAAGAAATGCATCAGAAATAGATTTATACAAAAGGGACTGAGAAAGAGGGAAAAGAGTTTGTATGGAACATACATGAGACATTTTGCCTGCATAATAGGAGGATGGTCTAATACTGTTCTCAATGGGAAGTTTACAAAGCCAAATAAGTAAATGGACATAAACAAGCAAGCTGACCTACTGCTAAATTTCCTATTAAAATCGAAGGGATGAAAGAGAGTAAAATAGATGGTTGTGAAGTCGAAGGCTGCATAATGGTGTTCACTAATATATGAGAAGTAGCTGTCATGTCATCAACACTTCACTCTCCTTTCCTCGCCACTGTTGAAATTTCACTTATGTAAGGAAATTCTTCTCTCACAAAAAATAGAGGAATAGTAATATTAACTTGTAAAAAATATAAGTTGAAAACAAAGCACAATTTAGTGGACCAGATTAGATGTATTGAAATTGCTAAGGTACCCCCCCCACACCCAATCATGGAAAAGAAGATGTTCCACTTTAGATGTAACATTTTAGCTAGGATGTTTCCGACTCTACAATGGAAAAAAATGGACCTATTTAGATGTATTGTGCTGAAAAGGATGCTCCCCACCCTATCATTGGAAAGAAGTTGGAGCAGTTTAGATGTATTGTGTTGGAAGGAATGCTCTCCACCCTATCATTGGAAAGAAGATGGAGTAGTTTAGATGTGTTGTATTAGAAAGGATGCTCCCTACCCTATCATGGGAAAGAAGGCAGGCCAGTTTAGATGTATTGTATTGAGAAAGATGCCCTTCACCATATCTTGGAAAAGAAGATAGAATAGTTTATATGTATTGTGTTTGCTCAGATGTTCCCCACCCTATCATAGAAAAAAAGGTGGGCCCGTTTAGAGGTATTGTGTTGGCAAGGATGTTCTCCACCTTATCCTGGGAGCGAAGGTGGACTAATTTATATGTACTGTGTTTGCTAAGAAGTCCCTCCCACCAACATGGGAAAGAAGGTGGACCAACCACCATATCTACACTTAAGAATGTCATTTTTACATCCAACTTAGTGACCCGTACTTTCAACATGGGAGAAGAGTATACCTAGTTTGTGCGTTGTTCCTCCAAGAAGAGAAGTCACACTCCAAACACATCCTAAGAACACTTTCCGAGAAGTGATCGTCTAAGTTCCTCCACCAAATCAATGTAAGATTCTCAATTCGATTCCCGTTATTACGTGTTTTTGGTAAGATATCGTATCATTATTAATATTTTCTTACATTGAAAATATATTTCCGATAGATACTTTACTCTCCTCACACTTCCTGTTTCTGCTGCTTCTTTTTGTCAACTTTGAAGACTGTGTTCTACTTTTAAAAGGAAACCAGCTGCCAGCTTTGACAGTAGAGTGTGTTTTAGTGAAGCGTTGTGCTTGATTATTTACATGCTACAACACAGCTGAACCAAATTGAAACACAAGTGAGAGTTTCAAGGCTTGTACGAGCAAAAGTATTTTTACATATTGAACAAGAATAGCTGTTACGTGAGAACAAAAATATATTCTATCGAAAATATTACGAAACTAGACATTTTTTACAATATACAATAATCTGGTATAACTTTCCATGTGTGAATAGGTTTAATTTTGTTTCAAAACAGTGCCTAACAAACAATTTTGAGAATCTTATTACATTATTTTCCCAAAATAAAGTTTTTGTCAGCTAATCAAACATTTCTAATATTCTGAATTCATCCAGTTAAATTGGCATACGAACAAAAATCCGTTTTCTCCTTCGTCTCTTGTTATAGTTTCCAGGTAACTTTGAAGTTAATTATGTTGTAGTACATTTGGTAGAATTCTGTAAATCAAAACAAACCATTAAATATAAATATAACTACGCAAAGAAATCTCAACAATGGAAAATTGTAATGTACGTAATATTTAAAATCAATCGGTAATAATAACTTTATATCAAGTACAAAATATCTGAATAAAAATGTCAATAAATAATTTATTGAAAAATATATTGAGATATAAACATTTTTGCAGGTATAACATAGAATAAAATAATATTATACGTGTGTTATTTTTGTAGTAAAGACAAATATAGTTTCCTTTTTACAAAACTTAACAGAATTCCGTAAATATCAATTTGAATAACTAGTATATTTTGCTGTTATTTATCAAACTGTTTAAACCTATATTCTTTATTTAAAGTGGCCCGGCATGGCCAGGTGCGTTCGACTCGTAAACTGGGAGTCGTGAGTTCGCATCCCCGTCGCACCAACTATGCTCGCCTTTTCAGCCGTGGGGGCGTTATAAAGTGACGGTCAATCCCACTATTTACTGGTAAAAGAGTAGTCCAAGAGTTGGCGGTAGGTGGTAATGACTAGCTGCCTTTCTCTCTAGTCTGCTAAATTAGGGATGGCCAGCGCAGATAGCCCTCGAGTAGCTTTCTTCAAAATTTGAAAACAAATTCCTCATTTAATTTCTTAATATCGAAGAACATTCATTTCTCATAACGGGAAAAGTTTATAAGTTAACAAATTAAATTATTTATATTATTAATTATGTTTCTCTCAGACACAAACCTACTTATAACAACCACTACAAGAAGTAATGATACAGTATTACAGTCATACTAAGAACCACTCAACAATAACATACCGTTACGTCACATGTTCATATGTGAATGATTGTGTTATTAATTCATAACAAGTTAGTGTAGAATATCGTGTTTGTTGTCAACAATATTTATACCCGTTCTACCGTTATTTAAATAGTTAATGTTGAACTTTGACTTCATCCGTAGCTCTTCAGATTGAATGCGAGAAGTGGCCGTCATAAACAGGACACAGGTGAAAGGACGGACAAACACTACGGTTTACGATAAATGTAAAACAAGTAATAAATAATGTTCTCTGCTCAATCTGGATTAAATTTCATTTTCTTTGTAATTTAACACTAAAGTCACAAAATTATAAATTACAAAATATTTCTGAATAAAGCTGTTGATATACATTTAGAATCATGCTTTACTTAATGTTTAGTATTTAATATAAAGGCGTGCACCAAAACTCTGAAAGTTACTCACAAGTCGTTGTCGTTGTTCACATCAAATTCTGCAATATAATAAAGGAAAAAGAAAAAAATATTATTGAAAGTAAACCAATAAGAAAATTGAGAACGAGACATGAGTAATTAGTATGTGAAGAAATGTTAATTAGTTAACAAGTACAATCATAGGATTTGGGATTAGGTGTTAAATATCAATTGGTAGATTGTTCTACTGGAGAAACTCGTCAAAGATCACATGTAAACAAACATGAAAGTGTTGATTGGTGTTCATTCTTATTTGTGACAGACACTGAATGAACATTTACAAAATTATAATGTCTAAAGTATTTCTAAGTAAAACTATTCGTTTACATTTAGAATTATGTTTTACTTTTAAAGTTTAAAATATATTTTGTTTGTGTGCACTCAACATCTGAAAGATGCTCACAAGTTGTAGTAAGATAAAAAACAAGTAAGCGGAAAGATAAGTTTAAAAAAAACACAGATCAATACAGTGACAGGTAATTGCTTTTTTATAACTCACAAATTATGTTTCAGTTCCAGGCTAGTTTTCACCCCATGCCATACACATGGGATTTCTTCTGACCATTGACATCCGAATTTATCTTTCTTTGTTCTTATTTTCACGTGTGAAGACAGTTATGCCTGTGTTATTGACAAAACCGAACGCCATCTAGTAGTAAGAGATAATAAAATATGGAATTGTTCATGAAAATAGACAGAATAGTTGAGTAACTCATAGTTTACATTTATGAACCAACATTGTGAAGAAATAGGACACAAACTTTAAAATATAAATATTATTTATAAGGCTAACACTGATCTGGCTTGTATATTAGTTTTAATTATTTCGAGTCATCCTTGTACTTTAGATTTAATAATTTCTAATCTTCTTTGTTCTTTGATTTGATTTGATTTCTAGTCAATAATGTACTATCCTTTTAATTATTTATGCTGATCCTTGTACGTTAGTTTTAATTATTTCTAGTAATCCGTGTACTTTAGCTTTAATTGTTTCTAGTGATCCTTGTACTTTACATATAATTATTTTTAGTGATCCTTGTACTGTGGTTTTAATTAATATTGTTTAATTAACATTAAGTCATAAATCGGTATTCACGTTTGTTTTTAATAAGAACACTGTGTGGCATATCAAGATTCATGTTTATTTTTAATAAGAACGCTATGTCACACATCATATATTACTTTTGTTGTTCAAAAAAACTGTGTGCCGTATATCGGGACTCACGTTTGTTTTTTATAAGATCGCTATGTCAAACATCGGTATTCACGTTTGTCCTTAATAAGAACGTCTTGTTACACGTCGGGATTGACGTTTGTTTTTAATGAGAACAACGTGCTACTTTTCAGGATTGACGTTTGTTTGTAATAAGAACGCTATGACACATCTGTATTCACGCTTGTTTTTAGTAACAACGTTATTTCACCTACCCGTATTCACGATTTGTTTTTAATAAGAATACCGTGCTATATATCGAGATTGATGTTTGTGTTTAATAAGAACCCTATGTCACACATCGGAAATCACGTTTGTTTTTAATAAGAACTTTGTGTTGCATATCGGGATTAATGTTTGTTTTTTATAAGATCGTTTTTTACACAATAGTATTTACTTTTGTTCTTTATAAGAACATTGTGTTACAAATCAAGATTAATGTTTGTATTTAATAAGAACGCTATGTCACACATCGGTATTTATGTTTGTTTCTGATAAAAACACACTGTTACATATCAGTATATTCGTTTGTTTTTAATAATAACACTGTGATGGACATCGGGATTCACGTTTGTTTTTAATAAGAAGTCTTTGCTATATAATGGGATTAACGTTTGTTTTTAATAAGAATGCTATTTCACCCATCCGTATTCACGTTTGTTTTTAACAAGAATGCTATGTCACACATCGAAATTCACGTTTGTTTTTGGTAAGAACACTATGTTACATATCGGGATAACCGTTTATTTTTAGTGAGAACACTATGCATACATTGGTGTTCTCGTTTGTTTTTAAGAAGTACACCTTGTTACAGATCGGAATTCACGTTTGTTTTTGATAAAGTGTTTTGTTTCACATGGATATTCACTGTTTTTTTACATAAGAATACCGTGTTACATAATGAAGTTTACGATATTTTTCAATAAGAACGCTATGTACAAATTAGTATTTACGTTTGTTTTTAATAAGAGCACTGTATTAGTTTTCGGGATTGGCACTTGTTTTCAATAAAAACATCGTGTTATATATCGTGTTCACGTTTGCTTTTAATAAGAACACCGTACTACACTATTCGGGATTGATGTTTGTTTGTAATGAAAACGCTATGACTCATCTGTACTCACGTTTGTTTTTAATAAGAACGCTATGTCACACATGGGTTTCACGTTTGTTTTAATAAGAGTGTGTGTTTTTGAATTTCGCGCAAAGCTCCTCGAGGGCTATCTGTGCTGGCCGTCCCTAATTTAACATTGTAAGATTAGAGGGAAGGCAGCTAGTCATCACCACCCACAGCCAACTCTTGGACTACTCTTTTACCAACAAATAGTGGGATTGACCGCAACATTATAACACCCCCACGGCTGGGAGGGCGAGCATGTTTGGTGCAACCGGGATTCAAACCCGCGACCCTCGAATTACGAATCGAACACCTTGAAACGCTTGGCCATGCCGGGTGTTTTAATAAGAACGCTGTACTGCATGTCGAGATTGATGTGTTTTTTTTTTAATAATAAAGCAATGTGACACATCGGTATTTACGTTTGTTTTTGATAAGAACTATGTAACTCTTTTACATATCAGGATGCAGGTTTGTTTTTAATAAGAAGTATTTGTTACGTTATGGAATTAACATGTATTTTTTTAAAATAAGACTGATATGTCAGACATCGGTATTCACGTGTGTTTTTAATAAAAACGCCATGTTATATATCGATATTAATATTTGTTTTCGATAAAAAAAAGCTATGTAACACACCTGGATTCAAGTTTGTTTTCAATAAGAAGGCTATTTCATCGGTATTCACGTTTGTTTTCAATTAGAATTTCATGTTATATATCGATACTGACATTTGTTTTTAATAAGAAAGTTATGTGACACATCGGGATTCACGTTTGTTTTCGATAAGAACGCTATTTCATCGGTATTCAGGTTCTTTTTAATAAGAACGCTACGTCACATATCCGTATTCACGTTTGTTTTTAATAAAAACACTGTGTTACATGTTGGGATTATTTTTGAATAAGAACGCTATGTTACAAATCGGTATTTACGTTTGTTTTTAATAAGAACTCAGTGTTATATATCGGGATTAATGTTTGTTTTTAAGAAGAACACTTTATTACAGATCGGGATTCATGTTTGTTTTTGATAAGAATTTTGTGTTACATATCGGGATACAAGTTTGTTTTTAACAAGAACGTTATGTCACATATTGCTAATCACGTTTGTTGTTAATAAGAACACTTTGTCACACATCGGTCTTCACGTTTGTTTTCATAAGTGCATTGTGATATATATTGGGTTCACGTTTGTTTTTAATAAGAACATTGTGTTGCATATCGGGTTCATGTTTCTTTCTAATAAAAACACTATGTTACTCCTCTTGTTTTTGAAATAAGAACGGTATGACACATCTGTATTCACGTTTGGTTTTAATAAGAACGCTATGTCACTCATGGGTCTCACGTCCGTTTTCATAAGAACACTGTGTTACATAAGAACATTATGTTATGTTTTAAATTTACATGACGTTTTCTGTTAATACTGGTCATTCATTAACCGAAGTCTAGACAAAATAAAATAAAATTAACAACGAAAACTTAACTGAAAAACAGAGAAGAAAACAGACGATGTATTGTGTATTCGGGTGCTATGGAGGTATAACACTATGGGTGTATGATACTCTTGTTTGTGAAACAGAAATAAAACATCTTTGAATTATGTCACTAATCGGCATAACTCACACCCCTTTGTCAACGGTAACATTTGATATAATTATCGAAAGTATAAATCCCCTGTAGAATGTGTAAATACCAAAAGTGAAATTACGTCGAAACATCGAGCCATTACATAAATTAGCACAACTTAGTCACTTCGCTCTTTCTTGGTAACAGGTACACAATAAACTAATATATACGCGCACTCACACTCCAATACACCGTGGGAGGTAGATTAAACATCCTCGTGAAATTGTTATTCACGTATCGTCTACAACGTATTTAAATTCAGCATAACAAACCACCCGTGTCGTTCTAATTGAAGGAGTCTTAACCGTAACGATGTAGAGTAAAACACTTTCACCAACTTTTATAGGTTAGATGGAATATAATTAGGTGTTTGTGTCAGCAGCGATCTACAAATGGGAGCTATTTTCATAATTAGAAATGTGCTACAAAGTGTTCCCCGTAGTGTATTTGTTCCCGTGATCAATGCTTCGTACCTTCAGCACGTGACATCCCGCTAAAGCACTAGACCAAAGACAAATAAAAATCGCTTTATAATCTTGCCAGGGAATATTCATATGATCACCAGCGTATTTAGATTCACAATGTAATAAAACAAGTCCTCTTTAAATATTATACTTAACATACCTTCGGAGCTATGTCTATTTTAAATTCATACTTCCCAGACAACGCTAACAATAAACAACACAACACTAGTTTGTTTTGCACCAATTTTATTCACTATAGTACTCCAATTTCATTATTTCTATTCCCTCTCTGCTAGTACACTTTTGTTGATTGTAGAGGGCTCTTTATCGTGCAGCCAGTGTCAGTAGACGTATTATGTAATCTGACCATAGATTTGTTGTGCTTTTTTCTTACCATTTACGGAGTATATTTCACTCCAATGATTTTAATGTCTACTTTCTCCTAACTTGATTTCTTGTTCTGATTGAAATATTTCTCTTCTTTCTGCTTTGAATTTTCTTCAATAGCGACGTTTTGTAGGTTGATTTAAACTACTTGTTCATAAGTTTAAAATGATTTCTTTTCGACTGTTCTTGTTCCGTATGTTGATTTAACTTTTGAATAACTATGTTTCTTGAATCTATAATGTTTCCCAGTTTCCTCAAATGTCTATGTTGTTCCCCAGTTTTTCCTCAAATGACTATGTTGTTTCCTAGTTTTCCTCTATTGACTATTTTGTTTCCTCAAACGATTATGTTGTTTCCTAGTTTTCCTCAAATTACTATATTGTTTCCTAGTTTCCTCAAATGACTATGTTGTTTCCTAGTTTTCCTCAAATGACTGTGTTGTTTCCCAGTTTTTTCTTAGATGACTATATTATTTTTCAATTTTTCTCAGACGACTACAGGCCCGGCATGGCCAAGCGCGTTAAGGCGTTCGACTCGCAATCCGAGGGTCGCGGGTGCGAATCCTGGTTGCATCAAACATGCTCTCCCATTGATCCGTGAGGGCGTTATATAGTGACGGTCAACCCCACTTATCACTGGTAAAAGAGTAGCCCAAGAGTTCACCAGGGGTGGTGATGACTAGCTGCCTTTCCTATAGTCTTATACTGCTAAATTAGGACGGCTAGTGCAAACAGCCCACGAGTAGTTTTGCGCGAAATTCAAAACAAACAGAGGACTGACTATGCTGCTTACCAATTTTCCTCAGTTGACTACATCTTGTTTTCCTTTCTTTTCAGGGGTCTACATAATTTCCCAGTTTTTCCTTAGATGACAATATTGTTTTTTTTTTCCCTCGAATCATAGTATTGTTTCTTCTTTTCTCTCTAAATATATTTTCTACCGTCTTCAAATTTTTCGTAAATTTACACAATGCTCTCTCTGCAATATTAGGGTTAATTCCCTTCTCAACAACCGCCTGTTTAAGGAATGAAAGCTCTCTTTTTTAATAAAATGGTCTTAATGACTTGTAAACATAAGTAGAAAGTGCTAATAATTAAATGTTTTGTTTCGTGATAGGAAACCACTTGAAGTAGAAATGTATTCTCAGGACAGCTGGTATTTCAATTAAAATAAAGTACAGAACAACGTTTTGACATTATTAGGTCATATTCAGGTCAAAACAGTTTTTGTTTGTTTTATTAAGTACAAATCTTTACAATGGTTTATATCCATTACTGCTACCATAGGAATCGAACACCAAATCGTAGTGTTTTATGTATATGGGATATAACTAAATATAATAAAAATAAATAAAATCATTAACACTCAGATATCAATATTTTCTGGTGTTGAAACACTTGAATTCAAGCTTCAACAAGTGGAAAGGCCTAGTGGTAATCGTACCAGATGCCCGGCATGGCCAGATGGTTAGACACTCGACTCGTAATCTGAGGATTGCGGGTTCGAACCCTCATCACACCAGAAATGCTCGCACTTTCTGCTGTTGGGGCGTTATAATGTTACGGTCAATCACACTATTCACCGGTAAAAGAGTAGCCAAGGTGGTGATGACTAGTTGCCTTTCCTCTAGTCTTACACTGCTAAATTAAGGACAGCTAGCCGCTAGCACAAATAGCCCTTGTGTATCTTTGCGCAAAATTCAAAAACAAACAAACAAACAATTGTACCAGATTACGAATCAGGAGGAACAACGTTTTAGTCTGTGACTATCCTGCTTCAGTTGCGAATATTTGATTCCAGTTTTATGGTTAACAGTAACCATTTAAGCGGCGGGAGCTACTGACTAGATGCTTTCCCTCTGATCAGCAATAGTAAATTATAAAAGGCTCTAGCTGACCTCTGATGTCGCATAAGGAAGTGTTTTTTACACCTGGTAGTCTAGCCCTTATCGCATGAGGTGTGGTTTAGGATAAACATATCAATCTAAACGTCAACAAGATATTATAATGTGAGGCTAAAGTTACGATACATTTGGTACT
Organism: Carcinoscorpius rotundicauda; assembly: GCA_011833715.1. Lineage (NCBI taxonomy): Eukaryota > Metazoa > Arthropoda > Merostomata > Xiphosura > Limulidae > Carcinoscorpius > Carcinoscorpius rotundicauda. Next base: position 22,867 of record VWRL01001537.1, on the reverse strand, counting down.
ATAGACGCATCACGAAGACAACTAAAATCAATTTAATTATTGTTTGCATTTGAGTAAGAAACAAAAGTAAATTATTGTTTTGTTTAAATTTCGAGCAAAGTTAAACGAGAGCTATCTGCGTTAGCCGTTCATAATTTAGCATTGTAAGACAAACAAACATATTCGTTCTTTCAGCCGTGCGGGCGTTATAATATTAAGACCAATCACACTATTCGTTGGTAAAAGAGTAGCCGAAGAGTTGGCGGTGAGTGGTAATGACTAGATCTCTTCCCTCTTGTCTTACACTGCTAAATTCACGCTACATGTTACAAGAAGCAAAATAAAAAAAACGAATTCTTTAAAACTGTTTGTAGGAGTTCACAACAATCAAAGTAACTGTTGCGTCAGAAACAATCGAAAACCGAATACCAGGTGAGATTGACTGTCAGCGGCTCCGTCTAGACTCAGCGTGTAGCGGGAATTTATTTTCTCACGCAGTTTTACTTAGATTTCAAAAGTTCAGCGTTAATCTTTTACACTTATCAAACGCTAAATAATTTCCAAGCAAACCTTTTAAACTTATTTTATGTATGGATCGAAAAGGTGTTTCATTCCTGGAGGATTTTGACTGGTATTTATTGAACTCAAACTTCCAATTTCGCTAATACAAAAAGTCAGCTGAAGCGCACACGCCGACATACTAGAGGCAAACTCAAGAGCGCCCTCAACATTCTCGATAAAGGTCCTTCCATCAAACAGTTATCACAGCCAACCATCTGGTACTAAAGTTATCTCTCGCGCCAGCGGTGTATGCTTGGTCTTTGTTCGAGATGATCTCTAACGCAGTAATGTTAGCGTTGAAACATGCGTAAAGACAGAAAACATAATAGGCCAGGTACCAACGATGTCAATGAGCGATAACGCACCCAGGGAAGACACGGTAATTAAATAGGGGCGAAATCTATACAGCAATAAAAGTAATCATGTAAATTGATAGGCCATCTGCAGGGAAAAGCCTGACCTATCGTTCGATGGCATAGAATATAACTAGTTCCCAGATCTATTGTGAAGTTTTATGGTTTACACTTCCAAGACCACAAACCTCTAAAACTCTGTAAACAGCTCAATCCATTTTGTTTGTAAAACGTAAAGAGTCTTTGTAAATATTTTCCATGAGGAATAAGTAAACTCACTGTTAAACCTTGTCTGTCGTATAACCCACAACTGCCGCTACACTGAGTTATTAACGACACCAAATTTACACAAAGTGGAATCTTTACACATAACTGTATAAGTTGCGTACCACTTTTACGAAATAAACACACATTATGTGGTTATCAAATTAAACTTAAGCCTAACAGTCGTATAAATCCCATCAACATTTATTACTAGTTGTTTGAGCTATAACAGTTTTATACCTCAAAAACATAAGGATTGAATGTTCACTAGTAATTAGCGTGTTTGGACTGTAAATCCGAATGTTCATATCACTGAATCACGCTCTATAGTTTCGGCTGTTGATGTGCCATGAGAGTGACAATCAGATTTCACTATTCAGTCATACAAAAGTAATTCAGTTTGTAAGCTGCCTTTTCTCTCGTAGATTAGAACCAAATTACGAACAGCTATGCGCAGATAGTTTAGCGCGAACTTTCCAGATTAAAGACACCAATAATATAAAAATAGATAAAACCAAAACGAGCTACTTTAGTGTTCTACAATCCATGATTCTTTTTAAAGGCACTATTAATGTTTCTTAACATAAAAATTCAAAGTAATGTAGACACAAACCTAGTAGTTTCAAAAACAGTTTAAAAATTACACTTAAAAAAGCCATATTTTTAGTCCTTATAAGGATTTTGTATGTGTATAAATTATAACTATTTGACCAGTATTATTACATATACATTTTTTTTACAAGCAGGGGCCATTCCTACTAGAAACACGAGCGTAAAAACTTTCATCGTTTATAAAGTTTATTTATTAGTAATTTGAACTTTTTCAAAAGGAGTTAATACAACTGTGTCGTATAACATGAAATGTGTATTTGTATGTTTATTACACATCGATGGATTTTGTTCAAATCAATCAATGAAACCATCTGGAATTGTATCTGACTTAATGTTTGTTATCGCACCATTTATTCTGTTTGAAAAACGTTTCGTTCAAAAACCAAATGAAACAATACCGTGTAAACCGGCACAGAGAATACACACCATACCAATAAACAAAGAACATTTTATAACAATCAGTTTATGGTGGTTAAGGCTTCGATTGACGAGGGCCGTGCTGGTAGTTATTGTTATTTCTAAGTAATCAAATAGAACACTGTCAGTCGCTCCCTTTTGGGTGGCAACGGCATCTGTCGGAAACTTTTGTCTGTCTTCTCGCCAAATAGGCTTTTGTTTGACCTGAAAATGACCCGAAACAACAAAACACTGCCTAATCTATATTCTTTCTCTTTCACTTATATTCATTACTGTTGCATGTCATGTTGTGATTTTTTTTTAAAAAATGGTCCTTAGTTACATAAATGCAAAAATTTTGTTAATTCGTGACAAAGACTAAACAAACGCCAAATGAACAATATCTCATTGTAAAAAAACAGAGTCTATTACCCGAAAGTTTAAACATATAGTATTGAGCCGTGATTTAAAGTTCCTTGAGAAGAAAAAATCAAGAGTATGCTAAACAATATTTTAGGTGCAAATCTACCCAATAGGCTATTTGCATTTTGTCCACCAAGGAAAAGCGAAATCTGGAATTTAGCATTTTAAGTCCGTAAACTTATACTGACTCACTGGTTCTGGAATATGAGGAAACACTTCGGAGCTGAACGTGTGAATATCCACTGTAACGCTGCAGCCATTTGCAGCAGAAGTGTCATCTGTCCACTCTAGTTCGCAGGTTGAGAGGTTATGCACATGATTGTCAAGTATACTTCAACAACCTGATCTATAATTCTTTTCGATTTAGTTTTATGCAACTGACGCCATCAGAATCACGTGTCCATGTTGTGGCAATTAAATCCTCATGAGAACGTGACCGATATCCAGGTTTTAACACTCATCCTGGTTTTGGCTGTTGAGACTATGAAAAGTAAACAGAGAACCTAGTTTGGTCTCCGTACACGTTCAGAACAGCTGACTGTCAAAACTTTTCTCTCATAACCTAGGTTATAACTTCAATTTCAGTGTAAAGAAAAAAAAGAAATGAAAATACTCGAGTGAAGCTGTCGAACTTATATTTTCTCTTTTCTTTGTTTTTAGGGCTTTAGTTTAATTTGAGAACGAACACAGAAGTAAAGAGAACAACGTATGTTTTTGTCACATGTTATCCAATAAGGCAGTTTGACAAGGTTACAGTTAATCAAATTTATTCTTGCTTAGAAATAAAATTTAAACCTTTAATTTTTTTTCTACTTCATTTAAGTGCGTATCTAACTTCTTGTTCTAAAGGAAAGAGTCTACGTGTTGGTAAAAATATCATGTTCTTGTTACAATTCACAAGCACATGAAACATACTCATGTAACTGTGGACGTTACTTGAATAATTCTGTATCAAAATCTAGACTTTCATCTTAGAAATATAGAAAAATCCACGAGAAAACATAAACATTACTGTGGATGTTATTTGAATAATTCTGTATCAAAATATAGGTTCCCATCTTATAAGTTTACGAAAATCCACGACAAAACATATACGTTACTATTGGGTGTTACTTGAATAATTCTAATTAAAGAGGGCGGTTGAAAATTGAATGACAACTTTTTATTCAGTAAAGGTCTCAGTGGTGAGGATTTTTTTCAGTTTGATTTATCAAGAAGACTTTGAAAGTAACTCTTGAGAGTTTGTTTTTTTGTTTTTTGGAATTAAGCACAAAGCTACACAATGGGCTATCTGTGCTCTGCCCACCACGGGTATCGAAACCCGGATTTTAGCGTGTAAGTCCGCAGACATACCGCTGAGCCACTGGGGGACAACTCTTGAAAGATGCAAGAATTATGAAAAACGTATTTTTTTCTTAAATGCTAAGAGTTTTTAGTGATTATTATTAGAATATATCTATTTAAATAATGACGAAACTGAAAATAATGCTTTTAATTTTAAACAATACAAAACTCTAAGTGTAATCAAGCCCAAAATATTTGTTCTCTTAAATTTGACTTTACCTTATACTGTCGAAACGTGCATGTTAAATACGTTGACATGCCACCAGCTACTAATAGCTTGATGTTAAACCACTATGGTTACGTTCATTATTGTCCACCGCCAGAACTGGTGTTTTTGTGTAGGTCAATAACTTTAGCATCCGGGTGCTGGCATGTTTAGTTACGGGCATTAAACTCGCGATCCTCAGATTGCGAGACGAGCGCCTAATTTACTGAACCATACTAGGCCCAGTCTCTGACTTACGCACTGGCCACGAAAATATAACGCATAAAAATGAAGATATGTCAGCACAATCTATGCAGTCGGTCCTTTCTTCTTTAAGGGTAGGCCCGGCATGGCCAGGTGAATTAAGGCGTGCGACTCATAATCCGAGGGTCGCGGATTCGCATCCCCGTCGCACCAAGCATGCATACCCTTTTAGCCGTGGGGGCGTTATAATTTGACGGTCAATCCCACTATTTGTTGGTAAAATGAGTAACCTAAGAGTTGGCGGTGAGTGGTGATGACTAGCTGCCTTCCCTCTAGTCTTCCACTGCTAAATTAGGGACGGCTAGTGTAGATAGCTCTCAAGTAGCTTTGCGCGAAATTCAAAACAAACAAACATCTTTAGGAGTAATTTATAAGGTGTTTTAGTTTTCTGTTGAACCAAAAACTAAAAACACAGCTACAGCTGTCGAAATATTTAAGGTTTTTGTTTTTTAATGTGATTTATCATATTTCTTTATTATCTCAAACATCAAACACTGATTATTTTAAACCTACTTTTTTTTCATTGCGCTTGAAAATCGTATCACAGATATCGCAATATAGTTGAAGAAATGCAAGAGTTGCTGATAGCCAGCTAAGATTTAAAATATCTCACCCTAACCAGAGAAACTTTCGTTATCTTCTCCCTGCTTTCGAGTACGTTTCACTTTCTCTTTTCCCCTTTCTTTCTACTCAAGCCTTGTCCACAAGAGACAAACCTAGGTTACTTGGTACAGTCATTTGATCCCCCCTACGCGGATCTCTTCCAAGACACCTAACCCTGATCAAACATACTAGTAATGGACAAAGTGCATCAGAACGGTGTGTCAACATCGTCTGCACCACACTGATGGACCACTCTGCGTGATGGCAAGTCACGTGATTAAGGTAAGTTTACCAAGGCAAGAGAGAGATATGTTCAATATCTCCATTTTCGTTCTTGACACTCTAAGCGACCATGGAACGTAACAATAGTTTTATATGGAGTTTAAATATAAGAAATATTATGAATCTGTTCTCTTGAGAAGCAGTTAGACAGAAGAAAAATAGCACATTTGCTACGAATGTTTTCTGCTCCTCATAAGTAGAGAATTATTCCCCAATAATAAAAGTTAGAACTTCAGGCATTGTTTAAAAAATCGGTCACGCAGAATTGAGATATAACACGCTCATTTATTGAAAAAGGCGGCTTTTATAATATTACATTTCATTGTTAACATCACTGCTGTGAATGTTGAAACTTACAATTGTAAAGAAAGAAACACAGAATGTGTAATTGCGTTGAATGTTTGCATACTGTGCAGTATCTGTATTATAACACGTTTTTACTAATTAAATATCTACGTGGTGTCCATAAAATCTGGAAGCATGGGTATTTAAAACAAGAAGTTATGTATTGGAACTACAATCCTTTGACGTGTTCTCCTCCAAATCTAGGTGAAAATAAATATAATAACTAAATGTAATAAATAAGTATATAAGGTCATAATAAAAAACAAAATTATTTTATTTCCTTACGTCTCCAGACCTTATGCGCACCCTGTAGTACCGTTTGTGAAACAACGGGCAAGAAAACGGTCTTTAATAATGATGCTCCTGATGAACATTATTTTATCAGACTAAATATAACATGAGGCTTAACTTAGATATCCCAGGATATATTCGTAAGAATACGAATAGACGCAACATAAACAACTCATTAAAAACAACAGTTTATTATTATAACTTTCATTATTTATATTAGTGACACATATTGCTTGAAACTGTTTCCACCCAAAGTCCAGCACTTTAAACCAGTATGGACACGATAACGTGAGGTTATTTTTTTTACCGATATTTTTACCTCAGAAAATAAGGAAACCTACAACTACAGTCACTGTTTTATTTCATTACACTTGTTTGCACTTCTTTCAAGAAAACAAATAATTCTTATTGCACTAAAGTGACTAAACGAAAAGACGTTATTCTAAATGTAAGTAAAATCGTCAATGGAAAATATTTATCAAATTTTATCTACAAATTACACAGGTAAATTTTCGGTTTTTCTAATTATAGCACAGAAAAAGAACAGTAATAATAATAATAAATTTGAATTTAGCTTTACTAAACAAATTTAATGTAACATTATTAACGTTGACTAAAACCTTATCGAGTCTTCTAATTAGAATATTTTTAGCAACATTACGTGTTATAATTAACACTGACTAAAACGTTATCACGCATTATAAATAGAATATTATGTGCTTTTTATGGATTGTTTGATTTGGTTTGTTTTGAATTTCGCACAAAGATACAGAAAGGATATCTGCGCAAGCCATCCCTTATTTAGCAACGAAAGACTAAATAAAGGTGAAGGTAGCCAGCGATCACCAACCCCTGCCAACTTTTGGGCTACTCTTTTACCAGTGAGATTGACTGATGAGTTACAACGTCCCCACAACTGAAAGGGCGAACATGTTTGATGGGACGGATATTTGAACCCGTGACCCTCAAATTGAGAGTCAAAAGCTCTAACTACCTGACCATGGCAGGCTTTGTAGATTGTGATAAACCTTGATTGAATTACAATTAAACCAACAATTTTTATCAACTTTGACTGATCTATAAGCTTTTCATAGAACTGAAGAAAAGATTACTTTATTGTTAAGCCTAAAACTATACAGCAGGTTATATCTGCCGTGTGAGCCACGTGTGTCTGAATCCGATTTTTAGCATTATTAGTTTTCAGAATTAGCGCTGATCTACTATGGAAAGCGCTAAAAGGCAAGCTAAAGTGTATGTGTGAAGGTGGGGACAAGATTTATTTGACTGAACGATGTTTATTTGAAGTCAATCATAAAGCTGCAGAATAGAATATTTGTGCTTTGCTCATCACGAATATTGAAACCCGGTTTCTAGCGTTTTAAGTCACCGAACGAAGAGACGAAAGATCCAACATGGTCCCATTATAGCTGGGTTACAAGGCTTGCCTTAGAGCTTAAAAGCTCTTGGGTTGAATTTTATTCATTCTTTTGTTATTTCTGAGATTGAAGTTTTTAATTGTTATACATTTATAATAAGACAGACTTAAAAGTTGAGGCCCGTAAACCCCCGGTCCCCACTTCCTACGCCACTGTATTTCTAAAATATATAAAATTAATTGTGTACGTATTTAGAATTAATAAAATACCTCGGTTTTCACATGTTTTGATTTAAATACTTACATATGCATATTGTTGTCAAACTTACCACGTTCAAACGTTTAATATATATATTTTTAAACTCGGGAAAATTAATAACTATACATCCTGGTTTAGAAATACATTCCTTTTATTTGTGTACATTAAATATCTTGCCCACCTATACGGCCAGGTTTTTAGACCGTTTGATTCTGAGGCTCGCGAGTTCGAACCCTCGACGCATGTCACATGTTCGCACTTTTAGCCGTGGGACATATTATTACATTAAGGTCAATCCCATTATTTGTTTGTAAAAGAGTAGGTTAAAAGCTGGAGTGGGTGGTTGTGACTAATTGCCTTCCCTCTAGTCTTTTATTGTTAAATGAGGGACAGCTAGTACGGACCCCAACCGTATAGCTTTGCAAGGAGATCAAAACAAACCAAATTTGCCTATCTAAATACATAACAGTGAGACATAGTCAGTAGGTTGCTTCGAAAACATCAGCCTGTTTTCCATTCACACAGAAATAATCATCATCATGGTCGCAGAATCCAAGAGGAATTATATGACCTAACAACAACAACAAAAAAAAAGGAAAGTAGTAACGGAAACTGATAGCCATCCAAACAAGTTGACCAAACTCCAAGTTCTAGAACAAGGAGGAGATCTAGTTGGTATCTGATTTTCCCAGGTCGTTACGACCTACACCTGATGATTGGATGATAGCGGCAGAGATCGTTAGCTAAATCTAATTTTTTTCTTCAATTCCTTGACGGTTTAAATTTGTTTTAAGCAACATGCTGTCAACTCTAGAATTTTTTTTGTTTCACCATCGCTTTTATAACAATCCCTAAATAGAGAGAGAGCGTATTTGACAGAAAATAGAACTCACAGTCCTGGCACTCTAACCACCAAATCAAACTAGGTTACAGATTTATAGACTCCTTCACTGCAGAATAAAAGATAGATCTCACTATAATAGATACTCAAAATATAATTTTTTCATATTTCTATTGAATATAATTAGTCTTACTTCTTTATATTTGTACTACAAAACGAGAAAGCTTGTAAGACTGTTATTACTTTTTATATTCTTTTTTTTTATTAATTGCCAATTTTCTCATTTCAAAAGTGTTCCAATCCCTGTGTGTTGGTAAAAGAGGTGTAATTAATCTCTTATACGCCCTTGATTTTATATCTTAGCTCTGGATAAAAAGGTTTAATTAATCACTTATAAATCTCTGACTTTAACCCTCAACTGTGGCTATGGAAGATCAATCAATCATTTATATGTCCCTAAATTTACCAAACATTCCATCAAATAAAAATATAAAAAACTTGATGGTTATTTATATTGTATAATTATAAGTTTTTTACCATCACTGTCTAACCCTTATCAAACATGATCAAATTTTATATGCAGTTACGAAAGAAAGTATTCGTACCCCTACGTTGTAAGTAGTTTTTTTTTCCTAAAAAGTATCATGATCAGGATAATGAATGTACAGTATATTATAAATATTATACTAACACACATCTACATAAATTTTTATGTAAAATAAACGACATAAAATGTTTATAAACAAATAACCAAACATAGGAGGGGCAGAAAGTGTTCGTGCATCTACTTTATTGGTCAGTTTTATCGCCTTTTCAGGTGAATTACTTGGCGCAATCTCTCCTCATAGCTCTCCATGATCGTTTGACAGTACTTGACTGGTATTTTCTTCCATTCTTCTTTACAGAAGGCCTCCAACTCTTGCAAGTTTTTTTCGGATGACGCTGATGAACCCTGGTCTTCAACTCATGCCAAACGTTTTCAATTTGGTTGAGATGGGGTGACTGCGATGGCCACTCCAGAACGCTTATATGGTTCCTCTGCAACCAGGATTGCATAGATTTCGATGTGTGCTTAGGGTCATTGTTGTGCTGGAAGATCGAACGACGCCCAAGCCGTAAGTTCGGAGCATCATTCTTGATATAAGTGACTAATATATCAGCGTACTCTTCTTTTTTCATGATTCCGTTGACCCGGTGAAGGCTGCCTTCACCAAAAGAGCTGAAGGAAGTCCATAGCATGATCGAGTCACCTTCGTGTTTAACTCTAAGGACGGTGCTTTTGGAAAATTTCGTTCCCTCTTCTTACAGAAAATATTGCGAGCATCATTGTTATTGTAAAGCTCGATTTTAGTCTCATCTGATCAAAGAATACTCTTCCAATAGGCAAAGAGCTTATCTACATGCTTTTTTGCATACCTCAATCGTGCATCTAAATGAACAGGCTTTAAATATGGAGTTCTACGAGGACGGCATGCTTTGAACCCAGAAGAGCGTAACATGTTCGTAACTCTAGAGGTGCTTACTTTAACCCCAGTTTCCATTACCAGTTTCTGTATGTCACTACGTGTTAAACGAGGGTTCCTATTGACTTCTCTGAGAACCTTCCTCTTAGTTTTCTCTGGAATTTTAGTGGGGCGTTCGGAACGAGGAAGGTTAGCAGTTGATCCTGTGAGCTTAAACTCGGTAATTATGCTTTGAACAGTAGATTTCGACACATTAAGTTGTGTACCAATACCGGAAAAAGACACACGAGGCTTGTATTTTACAATAATTCGGTTTTTTAAATCACTGGGCAGTTGTTTCCTGTTCGCCATGATGACCAAACAGATAATGACGGAGACGGCGCTAAATTGCCGGAAGTACATTTTTGCTGGCTAAATTCCAATAATTATGAACCCAGTGTCTAGTTCTGAAATGGTATAGTGTAGTTTATTCGCCAAACTAAACAAATTTTTTACGGGAATATCAGTTTTTTTCACACGTTCTGAAATCTACGAACACTTTCTGCTTCTCCTACGTTTGGTTATTTTTTTTATAAACAGTTTATTTTTCGTTTTGTTTACATAGAAATTTATGTAGATGTGTGTTAGTATAATATTTATAATACAAGGTACGTCTATTAGCCTACCCGTGATACTTTTTACCTTATGAGCAAAAAAAACACTCGGAACGTATATGTACGAACACTTTCTGTCGTAACTGTAATAAACCTAAATGTCTTCATTAGAAAGGAAAACGCTTAAGTTGATTAAAATATCACCTGACTTGCAACAACTACTGTTACACAGTTCATTAAATTGATGTTTCAAGTGACATCCAGCTTTGAAATGTTATCAGAAATTAATAAATCGTCTTTATTTTGGCGACCAAATGTACGTGTAAAAGCAAAGATTTCTAACTAAGTATCGTAATATATTTGTGAAGACCACATGACGTCGCCATAATCAAGAATAAATATAACACTAATATAAGATGATACAAAATTTAAAAATATAAGTTTAATAAATTAACACATCTAAGTTAGACCTGTAACTATGAATTAGTCTCTGATTATCAAACTTTAATTGTAATCCGTTTTGAAGAAATATACATATCATCGATTTAGTGGTAAAAATGTCCAGACATTTTTTCCAAGCGTTTTTCCAGAAAGTGCTCTAAAACATCTGCCCTATCTAGAAGAAACATTTGTAACTTTACACTGCGCTAGTCTTTTTTTCTATTACGTAAAAAAAAAATGTGTCAAATGGTTTTCAAGGGCTATTTGCAAAAGCTGTAGTTGACTGTTTACAATCAGTTTACTCGACAGGTTTAATCACGACATATATATATATATATATATATATATATATATGAGTTTAAACAGCATGATATACACATCAACTGTTTAAACTTTTATTATTATTATTGAGCGAAGCACTTATATCAAATCGTGTCGACCTGAAGTTGTACGGTACAGTACACTTGCCTAGTAGGACAGTTTGCTTATAGCAAACAGAATGAATAAAAGTTGAACTCTAGACGAAAACCATTCGTATTTGTCTGGATAAGGCTAGATATCAACCACCTGGATGAAACGTCAATACGATCAACAATGACATCAAGCGTCTCTGGAGCAGACGAGAAAAATCAACATAAATGAAAAGGCTGTATGGAAGTCTTACTTTAATGATATGTCTACATTTATCTTCTTGTAAGTTGAAGTATTTCTCCCAGTTTTCCACAGCCTCCTGATTCTTTAAATAATCATTTTCGGCTATTTTAGATACAAAGCTACTGTACATGTTCTTTAAAAGAAAACGGTTTATGTTGAAAGATTTTATTGTAAGTAGAAACTTATGGATAGCTTCTGGAGAGAGCAAATCTAAAAATATTGTCAGACTAAAAAATAGCTTAGTAAATAATGTACGTAATTCTTATACACAAGCCTCACTGCGAGTATAAACTGTCATGGAACAAAGACTTACAATGAATACAATGCATTAAACTATTAGTTGTGTACTTTTGCTGTTATCGTGTTTCCGGGCCTAATCCCAAAACATCTTAAGAGATTGAACAAGCTTAAAAACTTTAGATTAGCCTTAGAATGATATTCTATAGATTAAATAACATTATACGTTTGTCATCAGTTAACTGGAATATCTTAGTGAAATATGGATGGAAACCATTGTTAACGTGAATGAAATTCATTGGTGATTCACCAGAGGTAAGTCTTGGTTTACTGATCTGTTTACTATATTCTGTCATGGTACAGGTTATCACGACGAAGGAAACGATGAGGACTTGATATATCAGGTTTTCAAAGTATATTTTGATACGATTCCACATCATATGTTAATTAAGTATATTATATTACACGTTGCAGATTTTAAACTAAGTAAGCAAAGATAATGGAGGCAAAAATACAAGAGGTGTAGTTGAGGAATGAAGCTTGCCACCAGGTGCTTTCACATCAACAGGTTAGTCGATGGGTAAGGAACGTATGCTCCTTGTAGATAAAAATGGCGCGTGCCTACAGAAAATTTTAAAAATAAATAAATAAACGAAAAATGATGAATTAATATATGTTTGTATACCTTAATTAACTTATGGTTATATTCATTATGGAAGTGTGCCCACACGTAATTTTTGTTTCAAATATAGCCCATTGGGAAGTGATTAGGTATCATATAAAAGCGGTAACTTGTAATAAAAAATTAGTTAATGAAATCAGATCAGTGCATGTGAGAGAGCAAAATGAAATCTAGTCAACCTGGACTTTTGGTGTGAACAAAGGCTGTTGCTTAAGTTTTTTTTGTTAATATTAATAACATTCATAAGGGGTATAATTAGTAAATTAATAAAGTTGTCTGATGATATTAAACCCCTATGTATTGAGGATATTGAGGTGTTTCAAAGTCTTTTGGAACGATTGATAAGTAAGGAAAAATAATTTGCAAATAACCTTCAGTTACGCCAAATGTAAGGTAATTCATTTGGAAATCAGAATTTAGATTACATATCTATTATAGGTGACAGCAACTCCGTACGAAAACTAAACACGCAGTGGTGTTACCAGTCATCGTAGAAAACCAATTAAAAGTTACTATATTTATAATTCAAGGTAAAGGACTAGAAAATATGGTTTAAAAAACAGAACAACAGATAAAATAATGGGACTAAAAGAACAGTTAAGGTCGTGTGAGAACAGGATAAAGCATGCTTTGTATTGGAATGTTTGCTGTCAATTCTAGCGGCTAAAAAACATTTGTCTGGTATTTTTCCTATAAATCGCCAGAAGGCGGTTTCTTTAAGACAGTCACACCTTTACTGTAACGTTACGATTTCTTTGAACTATTTCAACGTTCTCAAGTTGTAATGATTCAGCACTGTATGCAAAAAGCGAAAATTTTAATATGGCACATTTCAAGGAGACGGAGTAAGATTAACTGTTCATTCCATTATTTTGTACCTTGTAATAATAAAAGTGTCTGTAAAACTCATACGCATACTTCACAATGGTTTTAAATATCAGTAAAACTTCTGACTTGACCTGTATCAGTCATGATCTTTAGAGAGAACTAAAATTTGAAGTTTGTTTGGTACTAAGCTCAGTGTGTGTGTGTGTGTTTTCTTATAACAGTCACATTGGGCTATCTGCTGAGTCCACCGAGGGGAATCGAAACTAAGTTCAGCAGTGGACTATCTGTAATCTGCCTATCACGGGTATCAAAACCCAATTTTTAACGTTAAAACTCAACCTTACTGTCTAGTCACTGTGGGCGTCTCCGTTTGACTTTACTAAAATGTGTCTATTTGTGTGGGTATTTAGAAGTAAACACAAAAGGCTATCCGTGATCTGCCAACCACGATATCGAAACCCGGTTTCTAGCGGTGAGTCCACAGACATACTTTAATAAAAGATACAATTTCGTATCCTTAACTTTTGCACTAACTCTAAACGTGTTATAGTCCTTCCCTGAATAGTCAGTGGTCAGTTGACAAACTTACAAATATCCGTGTTTTAGTTTCCCACGATGGACAAATCGCACTTGGTCCATTGTATACCTTAGCCTTAAGGATATCATCACCAATACGCATATTAATTTTATGCTTATAAAACATGGACAAACTTTAGTTTTAGAAAACAAACAAGTACGGTACCTAACTTTATGCGTACGACGTTCATAGCTACTTTCGCAAAACTCTAACAGCCGAACGAAAAGGTTCAAAAGAAATTTCTGCAACATTCAAATTGTCTCCATCAGGATAAAGAACGTTTTTCAACACAAATCGTATAATGACATTAACTCTACCTATTCCTGGCGGTGCTGAAGTTACGGCATCTGTACACACACAGAGCGAGGAACCGCGGCTCCGGCGAGCAAATATCAAATCAATCAACATCAGCTATGAAATGATGAAACGTTCCGTAATGTTTGCCTAAGCTGATGAAGTCCTTCGGGTAGGCGGCTCCAGGACTGGCGAGCAAACAAAGGAATATCGTAGAATCTGCTCGCTGGAGTATACAATGTAACATCGAATTACTGCCGCTTCGCTAGTCTTCTTGGTAAATGGAGTTGGGTGTCTACTGAGACAGCATTAAACTTACCTTATACAAGTCGCTACAGCTACAGCACGAATCTTCAGAGTCCTAAATCGAAGGAGAATGCTAGTTTCTCAAAAATCAGAAAAGTGTGCTACAGCTTAGGTTTTCAAACTCCCGTACTTTCGTAGTCAAATGGACTAACAGCTTATTACTGGTCTGTTGGCTGTAAATGAAAAGCGAGCATTTTCCTAAGGGACTGTAATAAGTAATTTCAATACGAAAAACCTCTTAATGGAAAGGCTATTTTGAAAGCATTTTTCTTGTTCCCTTTCACGTATATTTTACTGGAGAAAATTGTACATAAAATGATATTTTTCTCATCAGTTTCTCTCGTTCTTTATTTTAGCCATAAAAAGAAATGTTCCTAATCATATAGACCTAGTTAAATAATGAAATAAATGCAGTTACTAAAACATATAATTAATCGCTATGTGTGGACATGCACTTATTCTTCAGACATTCCTTCTGTACATTTTATATAAACCCAGCACTTAATGACATTTACTTACTTGAAGGCCAAACCAATCATTGTTATCATACATTGATTATTAGTTATATATGTAGAAGGCTTTACTTACTGCCAATGAAACATAAAGCAAGTTTGTCTTAAACATTACAGTAAGATCCAATTATGCCAGTTCACCAGTAGCTACAAAAACACCAGGACAGTTTCTTCACAAAATGATGTACAACAATTTGATTATACCAGTTCACTAGTACCTACAGAAACACCAGGACAGTTTCTTCACAAAATGATGTACAACAATTTGATTATACCAGTTCACTAGTACCTACAGAAACGCTAGAACTGTTTCTTCACAAAATGATGTACAACAATTTGATTATACCAGTTCACTAGTACCTACAGAAACACTAGAACTGTTTCTTCACAAAATGATGTACAACAATTTGATTATACCAGTTCACTAGTACCTACAGAAACACTAGAACTGTTTCTTCACAAAATGATGTACAACAATTTGATTATACCAGTTCACTACTACCTACAGAAACGCTAGAACTGTTTCTTCACAAAATGATGTACAACAATTTGACTATACCAGTTCACTAGTACCTACAGAAACACTAGAACTGTTTCTTCACAAAATGATGTACAACAACCTAATTACAGCAGTTCACCATCAGGTACAGGATCACCGAGACCGTTTCTTCACAAAATGATATACAATGCTATAATGCAAAATTTATTAAAAATTGGGCTGAAAACTACGAATAAACTGCAACCGTATCTGTTGGCAATAATTTCAAAACGAAAATCTTATATTTGAGGGCAAAATACAATAAATCTAACTTGCATTCCTTTCCTTAAAGATTAAAAAAATATTCTATTATAGGTCGTTGGAGACTTTAAAGGTAGTATTTTAAATCACTTAATACACACAATACAAAAATGTAGTATTTATACATCATTTAATAACACAATACAGAATATGAAGTATTTTTCATCACATAGTACATGAAAAAGAGAATATGTAGTATTTCTGCATCACTTAATATTCATAATAAAG
Organism: Carcinoscorpius rotundicauda; assembly: GCA_011833715.1. Taxonomy (NCBI): domain Eukaryota; kingdom Metazoa; phylum Arthropoda; class Merostomata; order Xiphosura; family Limulidae; genus Carcinoscorpius; species Carcinoscorpius rotundicauda. The sequence goes on along the minus strand of VWRL01001537.1, from coordinate 6,856 downwards.
AATATGTGGTACCTTTACATTTACTAGTACACACAATGCAGAATATGTAGTATTTTTACATTATACACACAATGCAGAATATGAAGTATTTTCGCATCAAGTAATACCCATATTTGGTATTTTCACAGCACTTAGTATGCAAAATACAGAAAATGCAGTATTTCACATCATTTTGTAACCATAACACAGAATAAGTAGCATTTTTACATCATTCAGTACACACAATACAGAATATGTAGTATTTTTACATAACTTAGTACACACAATAAAGAATGTTAAGTATTTTCAAATCATGTTGTGCACAAAATACAGAATATAAAGTATTTTAGACCACTTAGTACAAATATTACAGAATACGTTGTATTTTCCGTCACTTAGTACACATGATACATAATATGTTGTATTTTAGAAAACGAAGTATTTACCATGTTTATATCACTTACTTTGCACTATACAAAATATGTAGTTTCTTTGCATCACTTAGTACACACGACACAGAATATTTAGTATTTTATACATCACTTATTGCACTCAATAGAGATTATTGAGCATTTTAACGTTACTTAATACATATAATACAGCATATCTTGTATTTTTAGATCACTTAGTACAGAAATTACAGAATACTTAGTGTTTTTCATTACTTATTATATACAATACATAATATGTAGTAGTTTTACATCTCATAATACATACAATACAATATATGTGGTATGTTTATATCGCTAAGTTCACACAATACAGAATAAGTAGTATTTTTACGTCACACAATACATCAATACAGAATATGTAGTATTTTTGCATCATTTAGTACAGATAATACAGAATCTGTACTATTTTTACGTCACTTAGCACACACAATACAGAATATGCAATATTTTTAGATAACTTAGTACACACTTAAGACACAAGTCAGAATATGTAGTATTGTTCATCATTTAATTCGCACAATACAAAATATATATTATTTTGAGACCACTTAGTAGAACCAGTACAGAATATGTAGTATTTTTTACATCATTTAGTATACACAACACAAAATATGTAGTGTGTTTATTTTACTTAGTACACACATTATATAGAATATTTAGTACTTTTACATCACTTATTACACATAATATAGAAAATAAAGCATTTTAACCTTACTTAGCACACACATTACGAGAATACGTGATGTTTTACATCGCTTTGTGCACCCAATACAGAATATTTATTATTTGATATCACTAAGTGCAGACAATACACCAGATGTAGTATTTTTAGGTCACTTAGTATACAAATTACATAATATGTAGTATTTTTCACAAATAATATAGAATATGTAGCATTTATTATATCACATGATACATAGAGTAAGAAATATTTTCTATTTTTTATATCACTTTGTACATACAATACAGAATATATTGTATGTTTATATTGCATAGTGCACACAATACATAATATGTAGTATTTTTACACAGCTCAACATATACAATATAGAATGTGCAGTATTTTTACATCACTTGATATACATAATACAGAATAAGCAGTATTTTTATATGAGTAAGAACATACAATACACAATATGTAGTATTCTCAGGTCACTTAGTACACACAGTACAAAATATGCAATATGTTTATGTCACGTAATACGCACAATACAGAATATGTAGTATTTTTAGATAACTTAGTACACACAATAAGGAATGTGTAGCTTGATTACGCCTAGTACATACAATATAGAATATCTAGTGTTTTTATATCACTTTGTACACACAATACAGACTATGTAGTACACACTTAGTACACACAATAGAATATATTTAGTATTTTTACATCATTTAGTACACACAATACAAAATATGCAGTATGTTTATGTCACGTAGTTCGCACAATACAGAATACGTAATATTTTAGATAACTTAGTACACACAATACAGAATATGTAGCATGTTTACATTGCGTAGTACACCCAATACAGAATTTGTAATATTTTTACATCACTTAGTTCACGCAAAACAGAATATGTAGTATTTTAGGTTACTTATCATACACTATACAGAATATGTAGTGTTTTTCATCATTTAGTACACACAATACAGAATATGTGATATTTTTGGATCTCTTAGTACATGAAATATAGAATATATAGAATTAGTCTTGAAAATAAGGTTTGCGTATCTAAAGTTAACACATAATTTAATCTATACTAAATAACTTATTTTCCTTTTCGAAGCAGTTTGTTTTCTTAACAAAAAGTAGAAATTATAAGCATTTAATAATACCGAGACAGTAAGCTGTGGTTATCTTCCCTACCGTCATTCTTTTCTTCACATGCACTATTTTAACTGGTTTCATTATCAAAATATTTCTTACCAGTTTCCCTCAACTTTTACCAATCTCTTACGAACTTTCACATTCATTTGTTATGGTAGCTGTATTATCAAAAACACTGCTTGAACTTTATCCACAGCAAATTGAAAGTTATGCAAACATTGAGTGCATATATCCTCATGTCTGATACCTCTAACAACACACTTTTAAAGTTGTAACTTTTTATATTACCCGATGTAAGATAAAAAAAAAAACGTATTATGTTATAATAACAGGGAAGTAAATTAGACGATCAGAGACTGAGTAAGTTACAATAAATAGATTTTGAAGCATCCCCATGAAAGAAAGAGAACAGTTCATGTAGTCACGTTCAGTCGTTATCTATACAACGACCTTGCATGTTAACATTATCCCAATGTATAGTTTCAGTTGCAAATGGCTCCTCATTAGGATTTCATGTAAAAAGCACGAAACTTTTCTCTGCACGCCTTCCATAATCAACATAATATACGAGGGCGACAAATTTTGATATTTAATTTCAACAGTGGGATCACACAAAAATCCATAGATGCTGTGTCTCAATACCCACTTCATTCTCCAACTGTTTGAAGTATGTGATGATTGAATGGATCTTTCGTGAAAGAAACTTCTCTGTAGATGGTTATTGTATCTTTATTCATATAGTGGTTCTTCTTCAATGTGTTTTATACTGTTGGTTGGGGCACTTAGATGACTTTTGTCATTGATGTTTGGGTTTCTGGTCCTCTCAAGTTACAACATGATGTTTTATCCTTACCACGTTTGAGGCGTGACTTATTTCACGTCTTTTTTTCAATGGTTTTGGTATATCTAGTTGATCTATATTTCTTTGTTTGCCAATGTCGTTAAGTACAGCAGATTTGTACACTTTGGAAATTCTAAACTATTAACGCTATGATTATTTTGCTTGGGAAAGGGCTGCTACACATCCTACCCAAAAGTGATAAATTTTCGTGAGTATTACACTATCAAACTGATACCAGACAATGTCATAATATATTTCTAATTACAATGCATTCCATGATAACCTTATATCAAGTGTGGATGTAAGACTACTTGGTGATTTTCACATTACAAATAGTTTTACTATTTCGTACTCGGAATTCATAACTTTTATTACTTCTTATTAATCAGTTAATAGTCTTGTGTCATTATTGGGTGAATCGGGGTTTAAAAGTATAATATATCAGCTTCAGACACATATTAATAATAAGCTCAACCACTGCCAAGTTATATTTCACAATGGTTGATAGCTGCTTATTTCACCCTTCTGTAACAAGTATAGAATATATCTTTTTTAAAAATATGTTCGGGTAATTTTCATAAATTTCCATGCAAGTGTTATACTTTAAATATGACATTCTCGTAAATTTAATATACGAAGGCCATTGATATGCACTTTACTACTTCTTTTGCTTAGTTGCATACTTCAGTAATTAACCAACCCGAAGTTTTTACCGTTTAAACCTTATATCTGTGTCTAAAATATGGGGTGGAGTATACCAATGTCAAGGTGTGGCATGAATAATTTTATAGCTCGGTATCAGTTAGAACTCTCCCTTTTGTATATGTTATTTAGAATTTTTATTGATGTAGAAGATCTAAAGATGTGGGATATCACATTGAGAGGCCAATAAAATTGTGCCTAAACAATAAGGTAAATTACGGTGTCCAGCAACAGTTAAATAACCATGGCCAAGGCTGACAATGGAAACAGTTCCAAGGATAGCGCAGGGTCTGTGATATTGTGATAGAACATGATTAACTTCACGAAAAGTTAATAAGTTGAATAATTGAGAGTTACATCTAACGTCATCAAATTTTACATTTGACTTTTACTTTAGCACGTTATTCACATGAATTTTGAGCAGATATATTATGAAGAACGTTTTGCAGTTAAATGGCATAATATCTCATAAACGGTATCACAAAAAAAGATAAACTTGTACAAGGATGTCAAACATATCACGTGGACGCAAATGCCTAAAATGTTGTCAGGTATTGGCATTATGGACGTCAGTGTGATTTATTAGCCGATAAGTCTCAAAAGTATAGAGGAGATTACAGCAACAATATGCGTCTCATCTGGTATGCGAGGTATTTCTTAGATCCATGAAGAAATGAACTGTACGAAACTTCCCACGGAACGAGCATGAATTCAGGTATATTCACAAGGGATCCACTGGTGTTAGGTCCAATAAAAGAGGTGACAACTCACAATTACGGTTCCAAATATATTACTTCTATCTGAAACTGCTCTTGTAATAGATTTCACCTGTCTAGTATTATGTAGAGAGAACACTAACAATTGTGGATGGAAAATCATAGTGTTTATCGCATTTCTTTGGTGCAGTGAAGGAATCAAATTGTTTGTGAACATTGTATGGCACTATGAACGTTTGCAGCAGTCTATGAGTTGATGCATGTCCAAGAAAGTACGATCCAATAACAAAGTCACCTGTAAAATCACACCACATTACAACATTAATATCGTGGAAGCATGTGGGAAATGTTACATGTGGAGTAGTTTCCAACCATATAATGCAGTTGAACATGCTGACACTTCAGAAAAGGTGAAGTGTACTTCATCAGTCTACAGGGTTTTGGCAGGCCATTGGTCATCTTTTTTCAATCTGACCAAGAACAAAGTAAACACGTCGGGTTAAATCCGTTTTATTCAGTACTTGGACACGATGCAGCTTCAACGGAATGAGCAACATAACATAAGTGTTCTTCTCGTGATGGCAAGTGTAGCCTTTCTTTTCAAGTGTTATGTATTATGTGGTATTCCCTGAGAGCTCTCTCGATATTACATCTTTTGGTGTGAAAACATTTCACTATTTTTCCCCTTTGCACACACACTGGTCAGTTTCATGTTGGACGAGTTAGCTACACTGCAATCGACAGATGCATTTATACCCTTAGAAAATATGTGAAAAAAAAACATTGTGGCTCTCCTAGTGGCAACATATGACAACCGTAGTGTTTGCATTTTCATAATCTTCCTAACAATCGTGTGCAACACAAGCATCTTCTGATAAACCGTTTGTAAGATATAAAGAGTTGAACTTAGAAAATTTCTTTATAGTTATCCTATAGCGAAAAAATAAAATGTTGCTATGTATTAATAAGACGGCTGGTATGGGGATTAAACCTTAAATTAAAATAAAGTACAGAATAACGTGTCGACCTTCTTAGGTCATCATCTGGTTAACAAAGTTTGCATATGATAGTTGCTGGGGAACGAAAGTGTAAAGAGGTACGATATTGTAGGAGGCGTTGCAGTATATGTTAGGTTATTAATTAATAAAGGTATAAAGGTGTTCTTTTATATTGATTCACTTTTAGTGTGCGTTGTTGTATAAGTTAGGCTTCTTTGATTTTGCGTTTGTTTGTACTTGTTTCCCTACTTAGTATCTGGGTGTTTTCTATGGTTATGTTGTGCTTATTTGGTTTGCAGTGTTCAAAAACTTATGAAGGTGTTTCTTGTGTTCTTTGAGTCTGGTTTTCGTCTTTCTGTTGTCTCTTCAATATAAAAGTTGTGTCAGTTCTTACATTGTATTTTATAAATAATGTTAGTATTACGTTTGTCAGTGTGGTTTTTACATAGTAGAGACTTTAGTTTGTACCTGGTTTTTGAACAAATTTAATGTTTACTGGCATGTTACATCTTGATGCAAGTTTTTTTCGAAAAGATGACTATTTTTCGCTAATATCGGAAATATATGATATGTAGCAGTTTTATAGTTTATTGCCTCTTTGAATTTATTATCTATCATTTGTTTGTTGCTGTGTTCTTGGTCTAGGCGAATGTGTATAATTTTTTAATATAATTGTTGACGTTAATAAAGTTGTGTTTTATTTGATTGATTTCATCATTAATTTTATCGGATGAGCATAGTTTTGTGGCTGTGTTTATTTGTTTTCTTAAAATATTGTGTTTTGTCTTGTTTCATATGCTGAGTTTAAGGGAATGTATATTCCGGTATGGGTGATTTCTGTGGATTTCTGTTTTGAACTGTGAATCGATTCGTGTGATCTAGCGGTTGGAAAATTCTATTTAGTTACTTTTTGTTTTGTTTATTCATGTTCACAAGTGAACTTAATGTTGGAGTGTAAAGAATTAACACTGTTTAAAAGAACTAACTGTGTGCTCTGTAAACGTGAATTCAGCAGTTGTATCCTCAATATATCTGTACCAGTATAGTTATGGAAGTATGGCTGAATTGATGGCTTGAAATTCAATCTTTGTAATGAAAATGTTGGCTAGAACTGGTGACATGGGATTGCCCATTATCAAGGTATTTATTTGTAAGTAGTTTTGGTCACTGAATATAAAGGTAGTTTTGATGGTGATTAATTCTATAAGAGTTGTTAATTGGTTGCTGATAATGTATATTAATGATGATGTCTATCTTACAGGCTTCGGTAGTTGAGACTTCTGTGAAGAGGAAGATTACATCAAAACTGGCCAATAAGGCTTTATGGTTCAGTTGATCAA